>PVKV010008468.1:6107-87765 GCA_004027835.1 Alouatta palliata | reverse complement strand
ATAAACAGGCATACACACACCACACATGCACACACACACACCACACACACACATGCACACACACTCACACATGCACAATATGCCTTTAGTCCTCACCCATCATCTAAAATGGTTTTCAAAAATGTCATTCAGGGTGTCCTTAGGTAAAGTGAAAAAGTATAGTTTGTGCTTATTTATTTAATCTATCTTTTTTCTGAAATGCTCTCTTCCCTCTGCTTCTAAAACATCACCTCCTCTTATGTTTTCTCCTAGCCATTCTGGACACCTTTTCTCTCTTAACGGTGATATTCCTCAGGATCTCTTCTTTTCTCATTCTGTGCTGTTGAAATTCAACCAGAGATGAACTTGAGAATCACAGGTGCCAGGTGTCACTATATTCTAACTGAATGTGAACACAGAGGGGCATGTCCTTGACACAGACATCTAAAGAAAGCCACCAATCACATGTGTTTCTTATTTGTTTGTTTGAGATGGAGTCTCACTCTGTCACCTACCCTGGAGTGCAGTGATGAGATCTGGGCTCTGCAACCTCTGCCTCCTGGGTTCAAGTGACTCTCATGCCTCAGCCTCCGGAGTAGCTGGCACTACAGGTGTGCACCACCACATCTGGCTAATGTTTGTATTTTTAGTAGAGATGGGGTTTCACCGTGTTGGCCAGGCTGGTCTCAAACTCCTGACCTCAGGTGATCTGCCCGCCTCAGCCTCCCAAAGTGCTGGGATTTACAGGCGTGGGCACTGCACCCAGCCCCCATGCACATATGAGTTTTCATCTGGGAAAATTTCCTTCTCCAAGAAGAATATGCTTAATATTTCTCTTAGTGCAGATGTGCTAATAATTTTTATCAATTTTTAAAAATTTGTCTCTGTTTCAAATGATTTTTATTTATATGTTTTTTGAGACAGAGTCTCGCTCTATCGCCAGGCTGGAGTGCAGTGGCACCATCCCGGCTCATAGCAACTTCCGATTTCCAGTTTCAAGCAATTCTCCTGCCTCAGCCTCCCAAGTAGCTGGGACTACAGGCATGTGCCACCACAGCCGGCTAATTTTTTGTATTTTTTTTAGTAGAGATGGGATTTCATCATGTTGGCCAGGATGGTCTCCATCTCCTGACCTAGTGATCTGCCTGCCTCAGCCTCCCAAAGTGTTGGGATTACAGGCGTGAGCCACAGCGACTGGCCTAAAAGGACTTTATTTAAAAAAAAAAAAAAAAAAAAAGATAAGAGCAGGTGTTGCCAGAACCCTCATACACTGATGATGAGAATGTAAAATTGAACCACTATTTTGGAAAACGTTTGAGCAGTTTCTCCAAAAGCTAAACATACAGTTACCACGGACCCCGCGATTTTACCTCTTCCTTATTTACCCAAGATACATGAGAACATATGTTCACCCAAACATTTTAAACGAATGTTCACAGCAGCATTATTCATAATAGCCAAAATGTAGAAACAGCCCAAATGCCCATCAGCTGATGAATGGATAAGCAAGATAGCCATACAGAGAAATGAAGAAATGAAGTTCTGATACACGATGGATGAAACTTAGTGAAAGAAGACAGTCACAGAACACCACAGATTATATAACCCCACTTACATGAAATTTCCGAAACTGGAAATGCTATAGACAGAAAGCAGATGAGTGGTTGCACAGGACTTAGGGACAGAGGGATTAGGGGTGATAGCTGAAGGATATGGGGAGTAAAATGTTCAAAGTTGTGCTGATGACTGCAAAACTGTGTAAATATACTAAAAATCATTAAATTACACACTTTAAATAGGTAAATTGTATGGTATATAAACATATTTCAGTAAAGATGTTACCAAAAAGAGAAGCCAGGTATATG
The DNA here is from genome assembly GCA_004027835.1 of Alouatta palliata. NCBI lineage: Eukaryota > Metazoa > Chordata > Mammalia > Primates > Atelidae > Alouatta > Alouatta palliata. The sequence continues at coordinate 85,921 of PVKV010008468.1, read as the reverse complement.
TCCAAAACCTTGTTACAGTGAAAATGTATATTTTCTTGATTTTAACATTTTATTTTTGTCTATTTCTGGTTTTATTATGCTGTGCCTAGATGTGATTTACATTGTATATATTGTATTTATTGTATATAGACCTTTTTAATTCCATGATTGGTTGACTTTCTCCAGTTTTACCAAATTTTCAGCCATAATAACTTCAAATATTGCTTCCATCCAATTTCATCTTTCACCTCGTTTGGATACCTTTTGGACGTTGTTTAGTTACTGAGCTTGGATTGAGAGTGTTTAGAGAGCCACAGATGCCTGCATTTGACTATTTCATGATGGTAGATGTGAGACACGCTTGTGCAATCACAAAGATTGTTAAAAACACCAAATTGCTTTTAGCTGACCCACTGTGCAATTACATATTCTAATTGTGTTGCAACGACCTTTGCTAGTCTACATTTAACTTTTGTTAGAGTGAAGAAAAAATTATAATTTATTAAGATCAGATTTTCAGGTCATTCTTTTAGCGTGTTGGCTTGGATAAATTTACTTTTTCCATAGAAACACCAAGAAACCAGACAAGAGATATATATACACACACACACAGTGTGTATCTATTATATAATATACATATATCCACAGAAATATGTATATTTATACCCATATATAGTCTATTCTTATCTATGTATTAATAAATAATTATTAAAACTGTAGACTGAGTTCTTAATTTCAGTTATTTTATATTTCAGACTTAAAACTTAACCTAGGTTGTACTTTCCAGAGTTGACGGTTCTCTGCTGAGACTCCCAGTCTTGTATTTCACATCTTTGGCTGTAATAATCACAGTTATATTGTTTCATTCTAAAACTTGAAGCCTTATGGCTCCTTTATGAATCATTTGAGTTGGTTCTAATGTACACTGTCTGGTCTCCTACATTGTTTGAAGCAGTCCTATATCTGGTTAATGCTATTTTCCTCCAGAGAGGATTCCCGACTGGGGTCCTAGTGTGCAGGACCCCACCAGACACTGTGGTCATGTGAAGTGTGGACGCAGTTTTTGCAAGGGCTGTGTTACCCCTCTTATTCTTATTTGTCAGCTTCAGTTCTCAGCATCTCAGCTCAAAAGCCTGGAGGTTTTACCAGGATCCTGTGTCATTATATTTACGACCTCTAGCTTCCAGTTTCAGTCCCTCACCCAGCCTTCCATCTGTACATTTCTTTAATTCGCAATCAGCAAACAACCCCAAACAAACAGGGATCCCTTTTCTGAATTTCTGTGTCTCAAATTTTGGTAGGCAATTTTTTGATATATTTTTAGCCATTCTGTGCTTTCAAAGAACTTTCCCCCGCCTAGCTTTTCTACTTTTCTCATCAGGGTGAGGGATTCTAAATTACCTAGTGTACCATTATTGAAAGCAGCAGTCTGTCCTCCCAACTTTATTTCAGCTAAAGGGTAAGTTGTACCTTCTCAAATCTTTGACATTTTCAAGTGTTTATCTAGTATAGTTCTACTAGATAAGATTTTCTCCTTCCCTCTCTTGCCTAAGTGAATGGTAAAAAGGAAGTTTCTTTCAAGTCATTTGAAAGCACTTAGAGTTTTAGCTATAAGTAATAAATGAAAGTACATACTTATTGTTGCCTGAAACCCATGTCCTTCCTGTGGCTGTCCACACCTGTTTTTCACTGCATAGCTCAGAGTGCATAATGCCACTCTTGCTTCATTTCACACTTGGGTAAGCTGCATTACTGGATGCTGTTATGTTCTGATTCAGAGGAAAACAGAAGTGACAAGGAGGCAGAAGGAGGAAAATTATCTGCCTTCAGTGTATCATCCACATAAAAAGTGGGATTTTTTGTTCAGTGTATCATCCACATAAAAAGCGGGATTTTTTGTTCAGTGTATCATCCACATAAAAAGCAGGATTTTTTGTTGATTCAAATCCCAAGTCTGTAACAGGGGGGTGATATGATTTGGATTTGTGTTCCCTCCCAAGCCGCATGTGGAATTGTGATCACCAGTGTTGGAGGAGGGCCTAGTGGGAGGTAATTAGCTCATGGGGGTGGATTTCCCCCTTGCTGTTCTTGTGATAGTGACTGAGTTCTCACAAGATCTAATTGTTTAAGAGTGTGTAGTGCCTCCCCCAGACCCTCGCCCCTCTCCCTCCTGCTCCTGCCATGCAGGACATATCTGCTTCCCCTTCACCTTCAGTAATGATGGTAAGTTTTCTGAGGCCTCCCCAGCCATGCTTCCTGTACAGCCTGTGGAACCGTGAGCCAGTTAAACCTCTTTTCTTTATAAGTTACCCAATCTCAGGCAGTTCTTTATAGCGGTGTGAGATAGACTAATACAAAAGGGGACACACTCCCTGCCTTGCTATTTTTGTTGCTGTCTTTCTGGTCTAAGACAAGGCAACCAAGTATCAGTCATTTCTGTTTGTTGTGAATGGATATAAATGAGGCATGATTTTTTAAAGAGATTAGGAAGATATAAATTTATATTCCCAATGTTGTTGCAAATATGTATCTCTTGCCTGGTTTCTTGGTGTTTCTATAGAAAAAGTAAATCTAAGCCAACAAGCTAAAAGCATGACCTGAAAATCTGATCTTTATTAACTATAATTTTTTTCTTCACTCTAACAAAAATTAATGTAGAATAGCAAAGGTTGTTACAACACAATTAGAATATATAATTGGACGCTGAGTCAGCTAAAAGCAATTTGGTATTTTTAACGATCTTTGCGATTACGCAACCATGTCTCACATCTACCATCATTAAATAGTCAAATACAGGCATCTGTGGCTCTCTAAACACTCTCAATCCAAACCCAGTAACTAAACAAATTCGGATAATGGAAGTTACATGTGTACATAATCCATGTAGCCATTGTCTTTCCTTCCAGTTGTCCTGCATGTGTCAAATAACAGTAGTTCAAAGAATGCTTGCTGCATGAATACGAGAAGTTACATCATTTAATTAAACAGCTAACCAATCATATCAACTATTTATAGCATTTCTTGAATGTTGATGGCTTTTCAGAAGTTCATTCTAATTAGGTCATTTGGTTACCACTTATAGAGACTACCTACAAGAAGTGAGAAAGTGTACAGCTAAAGGGAGATGCAGGTAAGTATGTCCATATTTTTGGCAATTCTGGACACACATGGAAGAACTTACCTCATTTCAAAGATCAAAATGAACACTCGAATTAAAATTATGCTGTAGATCGCAAAGAAATCAATAAACTACACAACTCATTAATTGTTGTAAGATTTTCTAATACTAGACAAGACAGTGATATGCTACACCCAAATTCTTCATTTTCTTTATCTCTTTTCTTTTTTTTCCTTTTTTTTTTTTTTTTGAGACAGAGTCTGTCACCCATGCTGGAGTGCAGTGGCACAATCTCAGCTCACTGCAGCCTCTGCCTCCTGAGTTCAAGCAATTCTCCTGCCTCAGCCTCCCAAGTAACTGGACAGACACATGCTCGCTTTTGTATTTTTTGTGGAGATGGGATTTTTACCATGTTGGCCAGGCTGGTCTCGAACTCTGGACGTCAAGTGATCCACCCGCCTTGGCCTCCCAAAGGAGGCACCTTGCCCAGCCTTCTTCTTCTGTTGATATGGGTAAAAGCTGAAAATGCTGGACAGGAATACTGGACAGTAAAATAGACATTGATAAAAATCCATCAACTCTATATTTGCAAAACTGCAACAAGTTTTCATTCAAATATTAGATAATATGACTTAATCAAAACACTAAAATTAAACTCAATGACTTCTTATCTTTTTTCTGTAATGAAATATTCTATTATCTAAACATACTACTTCTGACCAAAAATTCCGTGTGGATAGGAATGAATGTGTGAAGCTTTAGTGCTCCAAATATAAGCTCTAGAATAATTAAAATAGCAAAGAATCATTTGTTTTTAATTTACTATCCTTCTGGGAATAATTGGCCTATTTCAAGAATAAAGTCATTTAATATTGCCAGGAGAAAAAGAAGTGGATTGGGTGCTGGAATGTACCTTCAGGCAAAGATTGCTATCATAGACAAATTTAACTATAGGACTGTGTAATTAAACTTTATTACTTTATTTGCTTTCTGTCACTTGAAGGGAAATAATTTACATTAAATTTTCAATCACTTAAAGATTATCTGTGTTGACCAAACACACGTTGTTTATGCAACTGAGACTCATCCACTCATCCACTCAGTTCAGCCCTGCCTAGAGTTGTACAAAGACCTAAAATTAGGCTCAAATTCAAGACGTTCTGAAACTCTTTGCCTACTAAGGTAAATTCTGGAAAAATTAAGGGTCAGTGATGAGCGAGACAGAAGTCAGAATTTGAAAACCAGATTCAATAAGAACCAGAAGAATATCTCAGTCAAAACATGAGCACAGAGAATGCAATACTCAGCCCAACAAACTGGTTAAACCCAGGTTCCAGATCACCAGGCTTTCATTCACATTTAGTCAACCACACCAAAGCTCCAGCCCTGGAAGGACTACAAAGCACTTCTAAAAGGGGAATGTTTGTCCCCTCCAAATCTCATGTTGAAATTTAATCCCCAATGCTGGAGGTAGGACCTAATGGGGGGGGGAGTTGTGTCATGGGGTGAATCTCTATTGAGTAGATTATCATCCTCCCTTACAGGGGAGGGTGAGTGAGTTCTTGCTCCATTAGTTCCAACAACAACTGGTTATTAAAAAGAGCCTGACACCTCCATTCTCTGTCTTGCTTCCTCTCACCAAGTGATCTCTACAGGCTGGCTCCTCTTCACCCCATGCCGTGAGTGGAAGCAGACTGGAGCCCTCCCCAGAAGCAGATGCTGGTGCCATGCTTTTTGTGCAGCCTGCAGAACTGTGAGCCAAATAACCCTCTTTTCCTTATAAACTAACCAGCCTCGGGTATTCCTTTATGGAAACACAAATGGACTAAGACAGGTACTTGGCAGCGTCTGATAAAGACAGGATTCTAGTCCGTGAGGAGCCACCAAGAGAAAATCAGTGCTGAAAGGAGAAATCCAAATACATAAGACACTTGCCCTACAAGATGACTTATTAACTACGGTGAAGACCAGAAAAGATGAGCCACAGGCTGGAGAAAGATATTTGCAAGGCAAAACCGACACAGGAGTATTATACCGAATTAATATATGTGTTACTAACCTCATACAAATGGGGACAAGAAAAATATAAACTAGCCAATGTTATATCAGCCAATATTATTATACTTTCAAAGGATACAATGGGCATCCACAGAATATGAAAACTATACTGCCAATCAACAGATTTCTAAAATGTTCAAACTCTTTTCTAATCAAACCCTAAAAACACTATTTTATAGTCATCTGATTGGGAAAAAAAAAAGCAGGTTCGATAGTACGAAATGTAGATAAGAACATGTAGGAATAGCAATTGTATTATTCTGGTGAAAATGTAAATTCGTACCTCTACTTTGGAATACAATTTACGAATAGCCATGAAATTAATTAAAGATGAGAATATCCAACAATTGCAGGTCTAGAGATGACCACACATTCACATGGAGAACAAACAGGGGTGTTCATTATAGAATAGGCTGTGAGGTGGGAAGAGAAGGGAGACTCTAATAATTGTCCCTTGTCGGGAACTGGGCCAGAGCACTGTGGCATTCATGCAATGGTGACCAATGAAGTTGCTGAAATAAAAAGTCCAGAAAACATGCATTTTTAAAGATGCGACCAAAAAATGTACTAAGACTAGTCACATATATTTAAAAAGCAATTTCTCTTTTGAGTACATACATAGACTACATACATTTTTTTTTTGTACGTGGTAGTTCATGTTCATGTCTAGGGTTGTGTGAGCTGGTAACAAGCAACTCTGAGTAACTGGCTACTAAGGAATAGAAAGAAAGGGATCCAATGGGGCCAGGTGTGGTGGCTGATGCTTGTAATCCCAGCACTTTGGGAGACCCAGGCAGGCGGATCATTTGAGGTCAGGAGATCAAGACCAGCCTGGTCAACATGGCGAAACACCATCTCTATTAAAAATACAGAAATTAGCTGAGTGTGATGGCACGTGCCTGTAACCCCAGCTACTTGGGAGGCTGAGGTAGAGAATCACTTAAACTCGGGAGGTGGAGATTACAGTGAGCTAAGATCACGCCACTGAACTCCAATCTGGGCAACAGAGCAAGACTCCATCTCAAAAAAAATAAATAAATAAAATGAAAGTGCTCCGATGGGAGTGTGGTGTTAAATTGCACATGTAAATCTTTATTTTCTTAAATTGAAGGCAAAATAATTAAAATATTTGTAAACCGATTTGCCAAATCTGGTTGATGTGACATTTGTCTAATATATAATGTTATTTTCATTTGAAATATTGCATATTATATAGTTACAAATTTATTTAATAAGAAAGAAAACTTACTACAGTGCTTTATTTCTTCAATAAAAGCCTATGAGGCAGAAGAGTTAATAATGGTTCAAATAACTAAAGGAGGTATTTTATTTAAGGAAGAACTTCTTAAAGGTGAGATTTCCAAAGTAGCCATTATTTACATAGGACAAATGCTATTTTATTAGTTTTATCAAAGATTAGGCAGTCTACAAATTTAGGTATCATTCTAATAAATATTTTAATACAGAATGTTCTAAATTTTTATAGGCAAAATAATATTTAAGTTCCTCCCATGCGCCATGCATAATCTTATAACAAGTATAATTTCATTTTTATAACATTTAAGTGCCTTACCTCTTGCTTGTCTCCAATTCACAAGTGAAGAAAATAGTGACATCTCCCTTTGTTCCTATACAAGGGGAGATTTGAATCAATGTCTCTAGGAACCCAAAAGTCATGCACCTTCCAAGGCAAAAGAGATTTACCACGCTACAACATAGATAAAATCTATTAGAGTTAGAAATTGGTTAAGTATAGAGGGTTGAATAGTGTTCCTCCAAAATTCACGTCAACAATGAACCTCAGAATGTGACCTTATTTGGAGATAGCATCTTCAAAGGTAATGCAGATATAATCAATTAAGATGAGGTCATACTGGATTAATATGGGTTCCAAATCTAATGGCTGGTATCCTTTTAAGAAAAAGAGAAAACAGAACAGACACAAGGAAGCAGCAAACGCGAAGACGAGGCTGGGGGTGCAGTGATGTAGCTATAAGCCGCAGGGCCACCAGAGGCTGGCAAGGGGTAAGGAGAGACCCTTCCCGAGCCTTCAGAGAAAGCATGGCTCAGCTGACACTTTGAATTTGGACTTCTAGCCTTGAGAACAGTGGGACTATATTTCCGTGGTTGGAAGCCATGCAATTTGAAGTACTCTGTCATAGCAGTCATAGGAAACTAACATAGGGTTACAGCTGAGACTCCAAATGTATTGAGATCATATTTAATTTTTACAACCTTTTGCTCAGTTCCATCTAGCCTTCTCTCAGCTTATGGATGAAAAGCATAGTCCCTACCTTCATGCATATACAAGGGGGAGGATTGGAATCCAGGTCTCTAGGAATTCAAAATTCCTGCATGTTCCAGGGCAAAATAGTTCACCGTGTTACAGCATGTGTGGAAATGCAAGAGGACCGAGAATTAGATAAGCAATTTAAAATAGTCATCCTAATAATTCCCGATGGATAATAATGATGATAGCTGTTAGTGAAATCCATAAAAGAAATGTTTTATTTAGATGGCTTACATCCATTCTACAACAATCTCTATTTTCAAAACTTAAGCAACAAAAATTTATTAATTTCATATTTTCGGCCATCACCGTAACACAGAATCAATCTCATGTGATTAAATTTGGGGCATGTAACATATAAATCACGTCCTCTATTAATAAGATGCTCCTATTTGACTTGTAGAAGTTTGTAGATCATTTAAAACTGAGTAAATTCTTTGCTTTCAGAAATATAAAGAGTATAGACTGGTATTTGGCAAATTGTTTATTTTTTATCAAAACACAGAAATCTGCTGTTTAAAGTTTTCGTTCAGATTTCAAAATTAACTTCTTATTGGAGAAAACTAGTTTAATTATGTTCTGATTTTCTGTCTTCTCCTTGCAAGAACCATAGTTTATTATGAATTCAGGAAAGCTTAAGTTTCTATTACCCCTTTAAATTGAATTGGGACTAATGGGTCAATAGTCCTTAGCAATAATGGGTTGAAACTAGCATTACTTTCCTAGTGTGTTGTATAGATGCACTATCTTGACTGTGAAACTCATTAGAGTTGGGATAAGACTGCAGTGGCTTTCACCAATAATGTCTCAATGGCATTTAATTGAGGGGTAGAGAAAAGCCAAGGGCTGCCTTATTTAAAAACCTCTGAGTGGTGTCAAAAAGTAGGCACAATAGCATATTTGTTAAGTACTTTGGAATTGGCTATACCTGGTACAAATACTAGTACTTTCTAGGTTATTTTATGTTCAGCACTGATCAGGTCTATGCAAGCCTACTCCCCAAAGTCCAAGGAAGCTGAGAGTCCAAAGGAGGAGGCCGACAAATCTAGTCTCTTAGAAAAAAAAAATTTAATAAGGTCTTACAAACAGAGGCCATGTCTGTGTCTTGCATAGTCATGGGACAAGGATCCCTGTACCATTACTCTCCAGATCCAGAGCTTATATACCACTGGGAAAGGGTGTACATACTTTACAAGGGAGGTGTAGGACAATTGAAGTAGGCTGACATCAAGAGATTGCACCTTGGGATTTATGGTAAGTAAATTTAGGATTTACGGTAAGTCCCTGCTCTTACACAGGGAACAACAGATAAACTAAATATCCTAGAGACCCTCCCAGCATGGCTTAATCAAGACCCAACCTGGCAGATTAGCATCCAAGATGGAGTTGCTATGGCGTTTACACCTCACAAACTTTAAGACCTAGGAAAGAGGGGCAACACTCCCTCTAAGCCTAATTCCCCCTCTGTGTATTGGGTTCATAAAAGAACCTACCAACGACTTACCAACCACAAGGAAGGTGGAGTGATCAGCCCAGCATGGAAGGCTATTTTATTTTTATCACTGACATTGTTTAGAAATGCTGGTGTGTGCAATAATAACAAGCAGAGTGACTGTTGCTGTTTGTGTTGTTGTTAAATCCTCCATGGCCAAAAATCACTTCTTTACTGTTCCCACCACTCCACCCTAGGCTGGCAACTAGGACTCACTTCCCAGTGTTACTACAGGGATGAAATGGGCTGGTCCTGATGACACTGTCCTGGAGTCACCGCCAATGGCAGAGGTAGAACATTGTATTTATCAAGATTCCTGGGAAAGGTGAGATCAGACAAGCAGGACCGTTTCTCAGGAGCAGGTAACTGGCACCTGGGCAGCACTTCCCAGGGGCTGCTCATGGCCGCGGGGTATGACATAAGGGAAGCACTGACTTTGGAGCAAGTAAGGTGCAGTCAGAACATGGGTGGAAGGCTGTGTGACATCTCACAGCACCCAGAAGTTTACGCTACATGCGCTGCAAGATGTTTGGGTCTTGTGGAATATTTTCATAGAAATCAGTACGTGGATATAGTGTTGTGACTATGGGCAAAGGGCAGGACCAAGAGGGCTGGCAGGGAAACAGAGGAAAGGAAGCGTAAGGAATTAGGCTAGATAATTGGCTTAAAGTTTGCTAATATCAAGATACTCTGACAAGATTAAATAATATAAAAAGTGATAACCTGAAGCAGACTTAAAATCTAGATAATATCAACAAAGATAACGTGAGTGGGGAGAAGAGCAGACGCTGTCACGTTCATATTCTTTTTTCCCACAGGAAATTTCTAGCCCAGTGCTAAGACAGACAGACAGAGAAACATATGTGTGTGCTAATACATATCTGAAAATCACAAAGAAACTCCAGGAATAAAAACCAGAATGATCAGCTTTTAAATCACTAAGGAAAAGAAATGAGAAAGGAAACGTACTATGTGAATAAACAGCAGAAAACATAAAAAACAAAGAACAGGACCAGGTGAGAGAAGATTCATGAGACAGATGAGAGCCAGTTGTCATGCTGAAGTCATTTCTAAGATAAGACACAATTTACAAATCATGTCCCTGAGGTGAAAAGCATATCAACCTTTCTATCACTCCATTTCTAGCTCGGGGAACAGAGAGGCCTAAGCCAGTGCCCAGTGATTCCTGAATTGGATGTAAATAAAAAGCCAAACCCCAATGACATTTTCTATAATTTTTGTACATGCATATTCTGAGGCTGGATTTGCTGGTATTGTGTGAAGTTTAGTGCACCTATGAGAGGCAAGATTGAACTGGAATTTTTCTTGTTTTACCATTTTCAGCTTTCGGCATCAAGGTTAGTCTTTTAAAATAATGTGAGAAAGCACTGCCTCCCTTTCCATTCTCTCAAAAAGTTTGTATATGAATGTAAGTATGGAGCCAGGCATGGTGGCTCACGCCCGTAATACCAGCGCTTTGGGAGGCCGAAGCAGGTGGATCACCTGAGATCAGGAGTTTGAGACCAACCTGACCAACAGGGTGAAACCCCATCTCTACTAAAAATACAAAATTAGCTGGTCACGGTGGCACATGCCTGTAATCCCAGCTACTGGAAAGGCTGAGGCAGGAGAATCACTTGAACCTGGGAGGCAGAGGTGGTAGTAAGCCAAGATAGCGTCACTGCACTCTAGCCTGGGCGACAGAGTGAGACTCCATCTCAAATCACCTGAGGTCAGGAGTTCAAGACCAGCCTGGCCATCATGGTGAAACCCCACCTTTAAAAAAAAAAAAATTAAGTATTTGTTCATTGAATGATTAGTAAAATTCTCTAGTAAAATAATGGGGCAGTGTGTTGTTGGTGTGAGTAGATTTTTAAGTAAATACTCGCTTTATTTAATGACTATAGGTCTTTCTATGTAAGTTTCCAATTGTGCTTTTTATTTTTATTTTCATTTTATTTATTTATTTATTTATTTATTTATTTATTTATTTATTTATTTTGAGATGGAGCCTTGCTCTGTCGCCAAGCTGGAGTGCAGTGGCACAATCTTGGCTCACTGCAACCTCTGCCTCCTGGGTTCAAGCAGTTCTCCCACCTCAGCCTCCTGAGTGGGAGACCACGCCCAGCAAATTTTTTTGTATTTTGTTAGTGAAGACGGGGTTTCACCGTGTTGGCCAGGATGGTCTTGATCCCTTGACCTCATGATCCGCCCCCCTCAGCCTCTGAAAGTGCTGGGATTACAGGCATGAGCCAACACACTCAGCCCTTGATTGCCTTTTAAATCAATTTTTTGTTATTTTTTTCTAGGAAATTGTCTTTTCTATCTAATTTGTAAACATATTAGTCATTAATTTATTCATAGTAGTCTCTCAGAGTTTTTTTTTTTTTTTTTTTTGAGACGGAGTTTCGCTCTTGTTACCCAGGCTGGAGTGCAATGGCGCGATCTCGGCTCACCGCAACCTCCGCCTCCTGGGTTCAAGCAATTCTCCTGCCTCCGCCTCCCGAGTAGCTGGGACTACAGGCACGTGCCACCATGCCCAGCTAATTTTTGTATTTTCAGTAGAGACGGGGTTTCACCATGTTGACCAGGATGGTCTCGATCTCTTGACCTCGTGATCCGCCCGCCTCGGCCTCCCAAAGTGCTGGGATTACAGGCGTGAGCCACCGCGCCCGGCCTCTCAGAGTTTTATCTCTGCTGTATCTGCAGTTAAATTTTCTTTTTCTTATTCAATATTGTTCATGATTTTTCCATTTTCTTCCTATGCAATCTTGCCCAGAGTTCATACTTTTTACCTCGCAAAAAACCAAGTTCTGGTTTTGCTAATTCTTTGCAATTAATTCTTTGAATTCATTTCATTAATTTCTGCTTCTACTTGTATTTTTCATTTCTTCTACTTTATTCTTCCCTAATGTCTTAAAGTGCACACCTAGCTTCTTCATTGGCAGTTATTTCCTCTTTTATAAGCATTTAAAACTATAAATTTCCCTTGAAATACTCTTCTCCAACATTTGTTTAATAAGGTGGGAAAGGTGTGTGAAAAGAAACTTTAGTACAGATTTTCTAATTTCTATTATTTTTAAGATTACAAATAGAATTTCGTTGTCTTGTTCTCTTATTTCTAATTCAATAGCACTATTCTAAGAGAACATGATTCGTTTGACACTATTTCTTAGAAACGCTTAGAAACTTGCTTTTTTTGTGGCTAGACTTGGTGGCTGACTCTTGTAATCCCAGCACTTTGGGAGGCTGAGCTGGGTGGATCACTTGAGGCCAGGAGTTCTAGCCCAGCCTGGCCAACCTGGAGGAACTCTATTAAAAACAGAAGAATTAGTTATGGGTGGTGGTGAGCACCTGTGGTCCCAGCTACTCTGGAGGCTGAGGCATGAGGATCCCTTGAACTCCAGGAGGCAGAGAGTAAAGAGAGCAGAGATTACACCACTACCCTCCAGCCTGAGTGACAGAGTGAGACCTTGTCTCAAAACAAAAAAAAAAAAACAAAAAAAACCAAAAAAAAAAACAAGTAAATGGCTAATTTTCATAAGTGTTTCATGCACATTTGAAAAATTACATATTTTCTAATTATTAGTTGAAAGGTTTTATATACTTTTAAGTCAATCAAAGCACATTAGTTTTGCTGTTCAAATTTTTTTGGTCTGTTCATAAAGTAATTACTTAGAGAGATACATTGGTTATTTCACTAGATGTATTAACATCTCCCACTATATATATTTGTAGCTGTCTCTTTTTAAGTCTCTCAATTTTTACTTTCTGTATTTAAAGCTATATTATTGGGTTACAAGTTCAGAATTATTATAACTTTTTCTGAATTATACTTTTACAAATTATTAACGACCTTCCTACTTAATATTACTTTTTTTTTTTTTTTTTTTTGAGACAGAGTCTCCCTCTGTTGCCCAGGCTAGAGTGCAGTGGCACAATCTCAGCTCACTGCAACCTCCGCCTCTCAGGTTCAAGCAATTCTCTGCCTCAGCCTCCTGAGTAGCTGGGATTGCAGGCACTCACCACCACGCCCGGCTAATTCTTGTATTTTTAATAGAGACAGGGTTTCACCATCTTGGTCAGGCTGGTCTTGAACTCTTGACCTTGTGATCCACCCACCTTGGCCTCCCAAAGTGCTGGGATTACAGGCATGAGCCTCGTGCCCGGACAACATTTTAGTGTTGATTTCATATATTGCTTTTCAAAAATATCTGTCATGCTTTATAACATAAAATTAATTGACTTTTACCATTTAAAAGTATCTTATTTAAAAATTATCTTTAACTTAAAAATGCCTTTAAAAAAATAAAAATTATATTCCAACACTCAGAAATTAGACTTTGATGTATATTATTCCATATCTTTTTCTGTTCATACATATAATGAATGTATATACATTTGTAAAATGTACATATACTACATATAATTTGTATATATAAGGTGTATATGCATTATCTATAATTTTGTTAAACAAAATGAGATCACACCATATGTAGCCTTTTACGCCTGCCTTTGTTCATTTGACAGCCTCTGTCTTTCCACGTTTATGTTCATGATTTCCTTACTCAAAATCAGAACTAATTCAAGCTCATACATTGAATCTGGTGATATACTTCAGAAGAGAGACAGAATAAAGCGAATAGTAAATAAATTCTAATATATTCATCAGTCTACCTTAGAGGAGTATATCCGAAGAAAATTTTACAGTATGTGTGTAGGGTAAGAAGAGAACAAATCACAAAATAATACATGTGTTCCCAAACATATTAGATTTTTATGAAGAAAAGTTTTCTAAATTAAGAAAAGCATATAGAAGCCTGGAATCTTATCATGAGCCAAACGTAACTTCCCACAATATCCAATTATATCTCTAATTGGAATCTGGGGGATGATTAGTTCTATAAGCCCTGTTATTAGCCTCAATCTATCACTCCCCTGTGACATTTCTGAAATCTCCCATCAGCCCAAAGCGTATTGTCCAATGGCAGCTGAAGTTCATGTTCTTGGTCAGTAAGATGTATTTGAGATAAAGCGGTGTTTGTCCTTACATTCTTATATGTACACTTGGATGTTGTAAAACATTTTACGATTTAGAATTTTTATTTTTATTTACTTTTTAAGTAAAAAAGTTATTTTATTTTTTAAGTAAAAAGAAGAAGGTGTTCCAAGGTCAGATGTTCTATTTCTACATTTCTGAGATGTATCTAAGACACTGGTCCCCAAAATCTCTTTCTTGAAAGATAAGAAGTAAACAGTCCCAGGAATAAAAGTGTCTATTCTAAATATTTATTTTTTTAAAAACTGTCATGTTTTATTCTACAAAATCCTATTACTAACAAATTTATTTCAGGAAAAACCACTTAATTACTTAATTACATGAGGAACACTATACTTTTAATTTATTTTTAAAATCTCATTATTATATATGATGACTAGTACTCTCTTGAGTATGCTTTCCAGGATTATTTGCATTACTCATTGTGCTGGGATGTATATACGGATTGATAGCAAAAGTGTTGCTGCTGATATTAGTGATTTTGGGAGATTTCAGTGAAAACATATCTTAAGATCATGGGTTCAAATTGAATGCTCCAAATTAGCACATTATGCTCCTATTTTTACAACAAGAAGTTTCACTGACAAAACTTTCTAAGGCATTGTCACACAAAATTTTCTTAATAATGTTAAGAGTGTTTGGGGAAGGATTTAAAGTGAATGATTTTAAATTTTGCAAAGTTCTCTTAAATGTTTACCTAAAATCACACAAAATAAATAAAATGTTACAGAGAATAGTGCATTAAATGACATAAAATTGGATGGAGACACACTAAGTGTAATTACCATAAATGACTAATTTCTCCCATTGAGGCATAGTCTTTCAGACAGATTTTTGAAAAATAGAATATTGACAATCTTAAAATATAGAAAAGTTTAAAAATTAAACGAGAAGAGGCATGATTTAAATATCCATCATTCAATAATGTCAGACTTGCTTTCACACAATGATGTTTCTTCATCCAGAACATGGTGGGTGTCTAATATATTTCTGTTGGCTGTCTGACACACTGAATAGATGCATGAATGAATGAAAAAAATAGCACTATGATCTAATAAGGAGGTTTTCCGAGAAGAGTGAGGTCTTGAACGTGGTTATCAAGCAATAGAATAACAGGACTTGCTAGAGAGAAGTTTGGGGAAGGCGAGGGTCCCTATATCGTGAGACGTGTAAGTCCAAAAAGCAGACAGCTTGAACCAGAAGGTCATCTTGGTAGAGGAGACCATCACAATGGTTACAGGGGAAGACGAGCTGTGTGGAAATCCCTAATGACTGAGCCTAGCTGTCTATAGTTCTTTAAGGAAAATGAGTGAAAGCAATCTGTTAACACAGAATACACACCTAACATAAAGTCAGAATGAAAGCAGTGGTTCCAACGATGTGGTGCCCAGATCAGCAGCATCAGCATATCCTGGGAACTTGTTAGAAATGTAATTCAGGGGTTTCACTCTAAACCTCATGAATCATACATTTTGAAGTGGATTCAGTAATCATTTTTAATGAGCCCTCTAAGTAATTCTGATGAACTCGAAAATTTGAGAGCCACTATTTTAAAGTATTCGTCGCTGTATTTTGAAGTATTTTATCACTGTTTACTCACTGTGTCCCATACAGTGGTGCTCGCAACACTTGTTGAATAAATGAGAAAATAAAAGAATAACAAGAAATTAGTATAGAATATGATAAAACATCTGAAGCAATTGTATAATTTAAATAGGAAATGCTATAAGCTTCAATCAAGTAAGAATGCATGAAGCATTTATTTTGGAGGTAACATGCAGCATGGAAAATATAAGACATGGAAGGCACGTTCCTTACCAGAAAGAAACTTGAATATAGTCAAAAGATAAGACATTTCAGGAGATTAGTAGCCCAGTGAGATGAGGTATGATAGTGCCACATCAGTGGTATAGAAAATAGACGTTTTCATTTCTTTGCCCTCTAGACCTGACTGAAAGTTTCAGTTTGAGCAAACTACCTATAGCAAAGGTTAAAATGGGAAGGCTTCAGGGTAAAGGAAGGAAGGAAGTTCCTTCCTCCGCACCTGTAAAGAAGGAAGGGTCTGCACCTGTAAGGAAGACGTATAGGAAGACATACTAGACGAATGGAACCGAGTGCAGAAAATGATGACGAAAAAATAAATCTAGGCTGAGGTTGTAAAACCATAAACACACCAGCTCTGTTAGACTGGAAGGCTTGTATAAAGGAAGAATTATAAAGTGACACATTATACTGGGACCACATTTGAGAGAGATCGAAATTAACGGCAAAAGAGCTCCTACGTAATCCTTCAGGAACATGGTTTGGAAAAAGAAACAAAATAATGAAAGTGGACATGGATGAACCTGGAAACCATCATTCTCAGCAAACTGACACAAGAACAGAAAATCAAACACTGCATGTTCTCACTCAGGCGGGTGTTGAACAATGAGAACACATGGACACAGGGAGGGGAGAATCACACACTGTGGTCTGTTGGGGGGAATAGGGGAGGGACAGTGTGGGGTGGGGAGTTGGGGAGAGATAACATGGGGAGAAATGCCAGATACAGGTGATGGGGAGGAAGGCAGCAAATCACACTGCCATGTGTGTACCTATGCAACAATTTTACATGTTCTTCACATGTACCCCAAAACCTAAAATGCAATTAAAAATAAATAAATAAAAAAGCAAAAGAAATAGAATAAATCTAACAAATAAAATTATTTTGACCCCCTCAAAAAATGTTGTACGTTTTTAGCTAAAAGCAGAATAGCCTTAGGTTCCCCATGTATCTTTCCTCTCCCCTCCCACACCCCTTTAGACTTACAATTTTGCAACTGTAACAAGAGTAATCCTTTTTCTGTTGCATTCCATTAGCATTTCAGGAGATTCTTTATTTCAAATTCATCATCAGTTGGTGATCTTCACACTTAGCCTCCAACTTTTCCCCGTAGACTTGATGCCTAGAAATTAATTGTCTGGAAAGCACAGAAGTACTAATGGCCGTTGTATTATGGGAAAAACTCTAAATTCTGTGAAGTGAAGACTGCTTTAAAGGAGTGAATATTCTTTCTGTTATATTCCTTTTTGTGAGTCCAATTGTTGTATATCAGATTCTTTAAAGTAAGTAATACCAGAAGGAAAGGTAAAAACAGTCCACACTCCATTCAAAGGCAGATGGTGATTCACACAAGATTTACAGATGAATTAACTTGTCTTAAATGACTCACCGTTCCACTCCCACCAGTGCTCGGTTATTTTTTGGTGTAATAATTACAGCCCACAGTAGAGGATTCAGAAGCACAAATCCACCCTGAGCAATTGCTGACTCAAAAAATAATAAAATTGTGACATCTGCAGAATGGAGAAGAGCTGTTTTTAGATGATTCCATTGTTGTAGAAGAAGGCACTACAGGATGACAGACAACTATTTAGAAACCTATTTAATGCCTTTCTAAGATACCTTGAGATAGTGGAGTAAGCTCAAATTATTTTTTAAAGATTCATAAAGATTTATGGAAGTGGCTGATCGCACAAGCAGTAGGTGAGGTGATAACCACAGAGCTAACAGGCCTCTGTTCCCATTGACGCTGTGCAGTTTGCACCCCGGAAGTGGAAGCATCCCCTGGGAAAGGGCTTATCAGAGCTCATGTGGACCAGGTGCTTATCCTATGCCAGACTCCATAGTAAAGAGTTTGCAAACGTATCTTTTTTAATCCTTACTGGAGCCCTATAAGCTAGACCTTGTGATCACTTTCAGAGGAAGCTGAAGTGGAGAAGAGGCCTCAAGATGACCCAGAAAGTGACAGAGCTAGAAGTTGGACCACTTCTTTTTGTTATCAGAGTATATGACCTTAACCTCTCTCCCACCGTAGAGCAAAACTCTGCTACTGTTACAGTCTTGCCAACGCACCACCATGTTTCAGTCTTATTGTCTGAGGTAGTACCCGGAGTTCTTCATCTCACCACTAGATACAAGGATGAGGTTGGAGCGAACGTTGAATGAGCAAAAGAAGAAAGCTCTCCACTGCTGAGAGGGTCCCCCCAAAAAAGTTGCCAACTGCAATGCTGAGTCCAGGGTTTTATGGCCTGGAAGGGGAGGAATGTGCTGACTGGTTTGTAGGCCGTCTTGGAGAAAGCATCACTTAGAGAGAGGTATGATAGTATAAAGAACCAACTGGAGGTAGAGGTGAAGGCTTAGTTTGGGACCTTGGCTCAGGATCAATTAGGAACTGAAGTGATTATTCACCCTACGTAAATGAAGACTTAGCCCGTGGCATTCCATAAGTTTTGATATGTTATTTTCTTGTTCTTGCCTCAAGATACTCTCAAATTTTCCTTGTGATTTCTTGTGATTGTTGTTTAGGACTGTGTTGTTTAATGGCCACGTATTTATGAACTTTCCAGCACGTGGATGAAATATTCATTTCCAAAAAGGTGGCCAACTAAAAGTACTATACACAACAAGACTATCCATCAAGATAAAGATAAATTAAGACTATCCCAGACAAATCAAAGCTAAGGGAGTTCCTTAACATTAGAGCTGCCCAAGAAAAAATGCTAAAGGAATTCCAGCTACTCAGGAGGCTGAGGTGGGATTATTGCTTGAGCTAAAGGGCTCAAGGCTATAGAATGCTACAGCCACACCTGTGAATAGCCACTACTGAAGTTTAGCCTGGGCAAGATAGTGAGATCCTGTCTCTAAACATTTTTTAAAGTATACATAAATGTTTTAAGAGATATGATACAAAAACAATTAACAAAATGGCAGTAATAAGTCCTTCTTAGCAGTAATCACTTTAAATATAGATGGATTAAACTCCCTAATCCACAGACATAATTTGGCTAAATGGATTTTTAAAAATTCAATGATATGCTGTCTATGGGAGACGCACTTCAGAAACAACAACACTCATAAGCTGAAAGTGAGAATTAAAATAATTCCTAAACTTCTAGTTTTCTATTAAAAATTTTTTTTGTTTTTAAAGATGAGATCTCACTTTGTTGCCTAGGCTGGAGTGCAGTAGCATGATTATAGCTCACTGCTGTCTTGAATTCCTGGGCTCATGGGATCCTCTTGCTTCAGCCTTCAGAGTAGCAGGGAATACAGGCATGCATTGCCATGCCCAGCTAGTTTTTACATTTATTTATTTATTTATTTGTTTGTTTATTTGTTTATTTATTTATTTATTTTTGAGACAGAGTCTTGCTTGTTGCCCAGGCTGGAGTGCTGTGGCATGATCTCGGCTCACTGCAACTTCCACCTCTGGGTTCAAGCGATTCTCCTGCCTCAGCCTCTCCAGTAGCTGGGATTACAGGCGCACGCTACCACACCCAGCTAATTTTTGTATTTTTAGCAGAGACAGGTTTTCACCATGTTGGCCAGGATGGTCTCGATCTCTTGACCTTGTAATCTTCCCACCTCTGCCTCCCAAAGTGCTGGGATTACAGGTGTGAGCCACAGCACCTGGCCTAGTTTTTACGTTTTTTTAATAGAAATGGTTTCTCATCATCTTGCCTGGGTTGGTCTAAATCTCCCGGGCCCAAGTGATCCTCCCTCTTTGGCCTCCCGTAGTGCTAGGATTGCAGGCACGAGCCACCTTCCCCAGCCTCCTCTAGTTTTAAGAGATGCTAGTGCCTCTAAAGATTATTTGACAACATCATTATGAAGAAATTGTAATGTAATTCAAATTAAAATGTAAGATGTAATATTCCAAATGAACACTCTAAAGATAGACAATGAGATAAGCTGACCCAACAAAAATATAGACTTCAATAAGTAAATGAAGATTCTTCAGATTTAGTTCAAATGACAATTCCTATAGCAGATACTTATCATGTATTTACTGGTTAAATACTTATATTTATGTATGATTCTGTATTTTTCCCATAAGCATATATTATCTTCTATCTTCTATTTTTCAAGCATTTTTATTTTGTCTTTACATATTTTCTCTCATTTTATCTTCTTCTCAGCCCTATGAAAAATCTGGATATTTATTATCATCACCATTTAGCTCAGGAAAAATTTATGTACGAGTTAGTTGTGTTCAACCACTCATATGTCTAGAAATTTGTCTAACAAATCTTTAATCTGGCATCCATTATTGGTCTATTATTATTGAATGGAACTCAGTCTTACTCATGGTACCTTTATGGTGAGATTCAAATTCATTTGTCATATTTAGTCCTTATACTCACCTGTGTAGTTATGATTAATCAGCAATAATATTAAGTCTATATGACTAAACCATTCAAGAAATACAGTTGACCCATGAATCTTGAACAATGCAGGGGTTAGTGGCATCAACTCCCCATACAATAAAAAATATCGGTGTAAAACTTTTGATTCCCCCAAAACTTAACATTACTGACAATGTAAACAGTCAATGAACACATATTTTTCTGTTATACATATTATACACTATATTGCTACAGTAAAGTAAGCTGGAGAAAAGAAAATGTAATTACACAAATCGTAAGGAAGAGAAACTATATTTACTCTTCATTAAGTCAAGGTGGATCATTATAAAAGCCTTCATGCTTATTGTCTATACTCAGTAGGCTGAGGAGGAGGAGAAAGAGGAGGAACTGATGTTGCTGTCTCAGGTGTGAAAGAACTGGAAGAACATTTGCATATATGTGGACCCAGGCACCTCAAATCCACGCTGTGCATGAGTCAACTGTATTTTTATAGCCTGGTACTGCAATAGCCATGCAGAAAGCAGTGTTAACAAGATAAACATTGCCTCACCTAAAATGAACTTGCAACATAGCAAAGAACACAGTTATCAAACAAGCCTAATAATTGTAATACACATATATACAAATTCATGTACATATATATAGTAAAAAGGGATTACAAGTGTTGTGTGAACCTGTAACACAACAATTCTAGGTTTCATAAAGGAACTGACAGCAAATAAATTTTAGCTGAAACTGATTAAGTGAATAGAAAGTAGCCAAGGGAAGAGTAAAATGGAGGATGGCAAGTATGGAGCATTCCAGGAAAAAGGACGTGTATTAGGCAGTTCTTTCATTGCTATAAAGAAATGCCTTCGACTGGGTAATTTACAAAGAAAAAAGGAAGTTTAATTGGCTCATGTTACTTCAGGCTGTACAGGAAGGATAGCAGCAGCATCTGCTTTTAGGGAAGCCTCAGGAAGCTTACAATCATGCAGAAAGATAAAGGGGGAACAGGTGGGAGCAGGAGCAAGAGATAGTGGGAGGTGCCACACACTTTGAAACAGTTAGACCTAGATCTCACATGAGCTCACTCCTTACCAAGGGGATGGTGGGAAGGCTTTCATGTGAGATCCGCTTCAGTGATCCAAACAGCTCCCACCAAGATTACGTTTCAGCAGGAGGCTTGGCACAGACACAGATCCAAATCATATCAGGAGGGAAAAGTTTGGAATAACTTAACATACAGCACAGCCAGAAAGATAGGAGGAGGAGAAGAGCACGTTCAGAAAGGCGGGAGAGGAGGCAGAGGCAGCTCCCAGGAAGGGCTTGTGAAGCATGTGAAGAGACATGGATTTTGAGGGAAATGGAAAGCTTTCGAAAGGCAGCAGTGAAATTGCAGGATCAGGTTTTCATTTTCATGAGCATTTCAGCTCACTGTGGCTGACCAATGGCAAAGACAGTCAAGACGACCAGCGCTTAAGCATGTGTATTTTTAAGTAGCATGACATCAGGTTCCAGCTGCTCAGCTGCTTTGTTTGTTATTATCATGACGTTTCCCAGGTCACCTGAACCTTGTTAAGTCCCAGTTTTCTCAGCTATAGATTATAGGTGGCTATGTTTACCTCATAAGGCATTTCCGAGATCACAGGAATTAATACATATAAAGAACTTGCCACCGCAGAACCTGGCAATAAGTAGAATTCAGTAAGTGTTACCTCTTACCATCACATTATTTTTTTTCTCAATAATCGGTGTGTTAGTCCATTTTGCATTGCTAAAAAAGGAATACCTGAGGCTGGGTAATTTATAAAGAAAATAAGTTTATTTGGCTCACAGTTCTGCAGTCTGTAAAGCATTGCACCAGCAACCACTTGGCTTCTGGGGAGGCTTCAGAAAACTCCAATCATGGTGGAAGGCAAAGAAGGAGCCAACATGCCACGTGCTCAAAGGGAGCAAGAGAAAGTGAGCAAAGGAGAGAGGAGAAAGTGCCAGGGTCTTTTAAATAATCAGCTCTCAGCCGGGCGCCATGGCTCACGCCTGTAATCCCAACACTTTGGGAGGCCAAGGCAGGAAGATCACAAGGTCAAGAAATCCAGATCATCCTGTCCAACCCAGTGAAACCCCATCTCTACTAAAAATACAAAAATTAGCTGGGCATGGTGGTGCACATCTGTAGTCCCTGCTACTCAGGAGGTTGAGGCAGGAGAATCTCTTGAACCCAGGAGGTAGAGATTGCAGTGAGCTGAGATGACACCACTGCACTCTAGCCTGGGTGACAGAGCAAGACTCCGTCTCAAAATAATGATCATATAACAATAATACTAATAAGATCAGCTCTCATATGAACTCAATACTGCCTGGGGAGCACCAAGCCGTTTATGGGAGATCCACCCCTATGACTCAAACACCTCTCACTAGGCCCCACCTCCAACACTGGGGATCACATTTCAGCATGAGATTTGGAGAGGACAAACATACAAATGATATAAATTTGGTATCAAAAATAAATGGTTATTACCCAAAATCCTTATATCATCTAATGCATTTCTAGGTTACCTTAGAGATCTATTGATAAACATCTAAATGAACACCAAGAGGAACCCTCCAGCCAAACAAACATGTAACAACTAAATACTTTGCTTCCGGACAACTTTGTGTAAACAATGAAATTAAGGCAGGAATCAAAAAATTCTTTGAAACAAATGAAAATAGAGACAAAATGAGAAAGGTTTTGAATGTCCCCTTGAGATCTCATGTTGAAATGTAATCCCCAATGTTGAAGATGGGGCTTAGTGGAGGTGTTGGATCATAGTGGTGGGTTCCTCATGACTGGCTTAGCACTACCCTTTGGTGATGAGTGAGTTCTCATTCAGTTAGCTCATGCATGAGCTGGTTGTTTAAAGGAGCCTGAAACCTCTCCGTTCTCTTGCTCCTGTTCTCACTATGTGAGATCTTGGCTCCCTTTCGCCTTCCACCAGGACTGAAAGCTTCCAGAGGCCCTCACCAGAAGCAGATGCCAGCACTATTCTTCATGTACAGCCTGTAGAATGAGCCTAATAAACCTTTTTCGTGATCAATTACTCAATCTCAGATATTCCTTTATACCCATGGCAAATGGACTAACACATGCAACATTCCAAAAGCTCTGAGATCTGGCAAAAGCAGTGTTAAGAGGAAAATTTACAATGCTAAATGCCTACATGAATAAGATACATCTCAAATTAACAACATAAACTTCCACCTAAAGGAACTAAAAAGAAAAGAAATAACTAAAATCAGCAGAATTAAGTGAAATTGTGACCTAAAATACCATACAAAGGATCAACAACATGAAAAGTGAATTATTTGAGAGGATAAACGGGATTGATAGACTACTAGCTAGATTAAGAAAGAGAAAAGAGAGAAGGCAAAGAAGCGCAATCAGAAACTTAAAAGATGACATCACAGCTGATCCCACAGAAATACAAAAATCCTCAGAGATTGCTATAAATACATACATGCATACAAACTAGAAAATCTAGAGAAGGTTAAATTCCTGGAAACACACAACCTACTAAGACTGAGCCAGGAAAAAAAACAGAAATCCTGAACAGACTAATAATGAGTAATGAAATTGAATCAGTAGCAAAAAAATCTACCATCCACAAAAAGCCCTAGACCAGACACAGCTGAATTCTACCAGATGTACAAAGAAGAGCTACTCCCAATCCAACTGAAACCATTAAAAAAAATGAGGAGGTTGGTTGTGACTCTTCCCTAACTTTTCTTTCCTTTTTCTTTTTTGAGATGGATTTTCGCTCTTGTCGCACAGGCTGGAGTGCAATGGCATGATCTCAGCTCACTGCAACCTCAGCTTCCCGGGTTGAAGCAATTCTTCTGCCTCAGCCTCCCATGTAGCTGGGATTACAGGCACCTGCCACCACGCCTTGCTAATTTTTGTATTTTTTAGTAGAGATGGGGTTTCACCACATTGGCCAGGCTGGTCTTGAACTCCTGACCTCAGGTGATCTACCCACTTCGGCCTCCCACAGTGCTGGGATTACAGGTGTGAGCCATCACGCCTGGCCTACTCCTTTCTAACTCTGAATGAAACCAGTATCATCCTGATACCAAAATATGACAAGGACATAACAAAAAAGAAAACTACAAGCCTACATTCCTGATGACCGTAGATGTAAAAATCCTCAATAAATTACTAGCAAACCAAATCCAGCAGCACATCAAAAATTTAATTAATCATGATCAAGTGGTCTTTATTCACAGGATAAAAGGATGGCTTAACACATAGAAATCAATAAATGTGATTCATTGCATAAACACAATTAAAAACAAAAACCATATGGTCATCTCAATAGATGTAGAAAAAGTATTTGATGAAATCCAGCATCCCTTTATGATAAAAACCCTCAAGAACCTAGGCATTGAAGAAACATATCTCAGATAATAAGAGCCGTCTATGACAAACCCACAGCCAACATCATACTGAAGGCAAAAGTAAGAGCATTTCCCCTCAGAACTGCAATACGAAAAATTATTCTTATCATTCCCATTCAACTTAGTACTGGAAGTCCTAGCAAGAGTAATCAGGCAAGACAAAAAAAAAGGTATCCCATTAGAAAAATGGGAAGCCAAATTATCTCTCTTTGCTGATGATATGACTCTATGCATAGGAAACCCTAAAGATTTTGTCAAAAGACTCCTAGACCTGATAAATGACTTCAGCAAATCTCAGAATACAAAAATCAATAGCATTTCTATACACCAATAATGTCCAAGCTGAGAAGGAAATGAAGAAAGCAATTCCCTTTAAAATGCCCATCAAACAATAATAAAATATTTAAGCGTACATCTAAGCAAGGAAATAAAAGATCTCTACAAGAAGATCCATAAAACACTGCTGAAAGAAATCTTAGATTACACCATCAAATGGAAAAGCATTCCATGCTCATGGATTGGAAGAGTCAATATTGTTAATATGACTATACTGCCCAAAACAATCTACACATTCAACATTATTCCTATCAAATTATCAGCGTCATTTTTCACAGAATTAGAAACATACTGTTCTAAAATTAATTTGGAACCAAATAAGAGCCCGAATAGCCAAGACACTCCTAAGCAAAAAGAATAAAGCAGGAGGTGTCGTATTATCTAAGTTCAAACTATTCTACAAGGCTATGGTAACCAAAATAACATACATAACACCAGGACAAAAACAGACACATAGATCAATGGAACAGAATAGAGACCTGTGAAATAAAGCAACACACCTAGAACCAATTATATTCGACAGAGTCAACAGAAATAAGCAATGGGGGAAAAATACTTTGTCCAAAACATGGTGCTTGTAGAACTAGCTAAGCATAAGCAGAAGAATGAAACTGGACCCTTACCTCTCACACTATACAAAAAATAACTCAAGATGGATTAAAGACTTAAATTTGAAGCTTCAAACTATGGACATCCTAAAGGAAAGGCTAGGAAATACTATTTTAGACACTGACCTAGGCAAAGAATTTACAACTAAATCCTCAAAAGCAAATGCAACACAAACACAAACTGACAAGTGGGATCTAAATAAAAAAAATTCTACACAATGAAAGAAACTATCAACAGAGTAAACAATCTACAGAAGGGTGTTGTAATATTTGTAAACTATGCATCTAACAAATGACTGACATCCAGAATCTAAACAGAACTTAATTAAAAAAAAAAACTAAATAACAAAGAAATTATCCTACCAAAAAGACATCCACATTCTTATGCTCATTTCAGCACCATTTATAAGAGCAAAGACATGGAATCAACCCAGATGCCCATCAACGGTGGATTGGATAAAGAAAATGTAGTACATATATACAGTATGGATGACTACACACTGAAAAGAAAGAATGGAAAAGTGAGCAAGGGACATAAACAGATGTTTAAAAGAAGACATACAAGCAGCCAACAAACGTATAAGAAAATGTTCAACATCACTAATTTATCAGAGAGACGCAAATCAAAACCACAATGAGTTACTATCTCACATCTGTCAGAATGATCATTATTAAAAAGTCAAAAACAAACAGATGATGGTGAGGTTGCCGAGAAAAGGAAATGTTTACACACTGTCAGTGGGAATGCAAATTAGTTCAACCACTGTGCAAAGCCATGTGGAGATCTCTCAAAGAATTAAAAATGGAACTACCATTCAACTCAGCAATCCCATTACTGGGGAGCTGCCCAAAAGAAAAGAAATTCTTTCACCAAAAAGATACCTGTACTCATATGTTCATAGCAGCATTATTTACAATAGCAAAGACATGGAATCAACTAGGTGCCCATCAATGGCAGATTGGATAAACAGGATGTAGTAGTCCATATACAACAGGGACTACAACACACCCATAAAAAAGAATGAAATCATGTCCTTTGCAGCAACATGGATGCAGCCAGAGGCCATTATCCTAAGCAAATTAACACAAACAGAAAACCAAATATTACATGTACTCACTTATAAATGGGAGCTAAGCATCGGATATACACAGACACAAAGATGAAAACAACAGACACTGGGAATTTCAAAAGGGGAAAGGGAGGGAGGAAGGGAAGGGTTGAAAAACTACCTATTGGTAGTTAAAATGTAGGTAGAAAAACTACCTACATTCTCTCTTGGGTGACAGGATCATTAGCAGTCCAAACCTCAGCATCACACAAGCTACCATATAACAAATCTGCACATGTACTTCCTGAATCTAAAATTTAACAAAAGGTTGGTTGTGGTGGCTCACACCTGTAATCCCAGAACTTTGGGAAGAAAAGGTGGGTGGATAACTTGAGGCCAGGAGTTCGAGATCAGCCTGGCTAACATGGTAAAACCCTGACTCTACTGAAAATACAAAAATTAGCTGGCCATGGTGGCCTGTGCCTATAATCCCAGTTACTTGGAAGGCTGAGGTACAAGAATCACTTGAACCCAGGAGGCAGGGGTGGCAGTGAGCCGAGATTGCACCACTCCAGCTTGGGTGACAGAGCGAGACTCCATCTCAAAAATAAAATTACATTAAAAAAAATTTTTTTAAATCAATGCATACCTCGGAATTCTTACAAATAATTTAATCAACTCTAAATTTATTGGCAAATTAACCCACTGATTTTAATTTCTTTGTTTTAATATGAAAAAATACCGCTTTGCTTGAACTCACACATTTTGATGTTTAAAAACTATGTCTAAATAGTCTTGACCGACTTGCAAAGTTGTGGGTGAAAACTGAACAGTGAGACAGGATCAACTAATCACTCAGTCATTCCATACTAAATGAAAGCAGCAGATTTTCCTAAACTCTTCCCAAAAGATATATTTCATTAGAGAAATCCATGAACTATAGACAACTTGAAGTGTTTAAAAATAAATCTCACTCTTGATGTTGAGATGGAAAATAATGTATTTTGTTTGTTTCTTGATTGAACTGATTGTCAACCATGTAACTTATGCTCTACTCAAAAACTGGCTATATGTCTCTATTTTGATCATGTCTTCTTTTTACATTCTGATAGAATCTACTTGATTTCTAATAGCTATATTAAAATAAGTGGTTAAATATTAAGAAAATATATAAATGCATAAAATTATAGACAGTCATTTACAAATAGATTCATTAAATGTCAGTATTAGTCAAACATTACACATTCTTGAGACATCTCAGAGAAAAAAATGACACCAACTCATGAGGTTATACAACCCATCCTGGAGCCTCCTTCCTTCCCCCTGGCTATATAACTTCTAATCATGCTCACAGACCTTACACACCTGAAGGAGTTACTGAACCTTTTAAGTCAATATGTGGCAGGCCAGGACTCACTAACAACTGCTTCAGTACTGACTGAGTGGTTAAGTTAAATATTAAATGCCAGCGCTCTTATACAAAGGCTGGGATGTAACGAAAACCCACTAAGGGTTTTGCTTAGGCTTTTTCTGGGCCTTAAAGCATGGCAAAAATAACTAAGGAATTCTTTACAGGACCCATTTAGGATTAAACAAGTTTTATTGTGGGTCTAAAGAAACTCCCCAGGCCTTCACAAACAAGTTTATTGGGGGTCCAGAGGAACTCCTCAAACCTCTGTAATTTAGCAGGAGACAAGATAAGGGTAATCACTCAATACCTGGACCCACTTAGATTAATTAAATTTACTGAGGCTCCAGAGGAAGGTCTTCAGAACTCAGACCTTAGTTACAGATTAAAAGAAGTTAATCACTTAACTTATGTTTTTAGATGACTGCACACTTACACATAGACATTTGGCATAGAAGGTATATAAGCTCTGGAAAACTTTGTAATTTTGACTTGGTCTGGTGATAATTTCCAGGCCTTCTCCCTGTAACTGGTTACAGAAATAAAAACTCACTTCCTCCCCAGTTCATCTGTATCTCATTATTGGGTGGCAAGAAATAGCAGCCCAACCCTCAATTTGGTCCATGAACAATTACAGTGGCAATTCCAAAATGCAGGAAGAAAAATATAGTGCTTAATACTGCAAGTTTCTTTTAGATTAAAACACCTTGAAGAAGTTTCAATCTTGTCTATAACTGGATATAATTGGAGGAGTTTTCTTAGTAATATATAATAGCACCAGGTTGTTAAACTCACATAAACACAAAATAAATGCTGTTTTATCTGTCTAACTGGTAGTATACGCTCTTAAGCATTTAGGAGAACTTCTTTAAACTATACAAATATAATAACATTAACCACAACTCCTTAGTTCTCGTTCTCATGCAAGAAATGTAATTTTAATGTTTATTTTATGAATAATTAGGTAACTGATTCATTGGTATATATTTTGAAACTTGCCTATATTAAAAGAAATATAGATAATTTTAGGAATAAAATGGAGCTTTTTAACTTAACAAAGAGTAAAGTGAAGATGATAGGGTGATTTTTCTTTCTTTCTTTTTTTTTTTTTTTTTTTTTTGAGACAGAGTCTTGGTTTGTCTCCAGGCGCCAGGCTGGAGTGCAGTCGCGCAATCTTGGCTCACTGCAACCTCCGCCTCCCGGGTTCAAGCAATTCTCCTGCCTCAGCCTCCTGAGTAGCTGGGACTACAGGCACATGGCACCACACCCAGCTGATTTTTGTATTTTTTTTTTTTTTAGTAGAGATGGGATTTCACTATGTTGGCCAGGATGGTCTCAATCTCCCAGGAGGTCCCACCTCGGCCTCCCAAAGTGCTGGGATTACAGGCGTGAGCCACCGTGCCCGGCCTTGATAGGGTGATTTTTCTAATTCTCCTGCTAAACTCTTAGCATCTCTACATGCAGTGTCATTAAGGGCTGGGAAAATGTGTGCTGAGCTTGTTAAAGGCCATCAGTGTTGCTTATGAAACATATTGTCACTCCAGTATCATATAAACACCAGACATCAGAATTCAACCTAATCCTATGGCATAGAGGCCAGATTTAAGCTTCAGGAAGGACACATTTATTTCCAATGACAAATTTTAGTTTTGATTTTGGTGTTTGATAATGATTAACGTGATCAGTCTCAACTTCTTCCTTAGAGCGGAGCCTCTGCCCCCAAATCATCTCTTCATCTTAGAAATAAATGTAATAATGTATTCCTGGTTCTTCTGTACAAATTAGTGGCAAATACCAAGATATTTACTGCTCATCAGTTATTCACAACATTGCATCACTGACTCACGTTAAGTTGTGCCAGAAGAGGATTTTTTCCAGAAACAATTCCTTTACCCGAAAACTGTGACAAAAATGTTGGGAATTTCAAACACTGTGGCAAGGTAAAAAGGGACATACTTGTGTGCAGATAATTTGACTAGTTCCTGCAAAACCAACAGATTGCACAACTCACTGTAATTACCCCAGTAACGAAGACAATTTTCAGTTTTTTAACAGGTATTTTCAAGTAATGGGAAATCTCATTGTCCTTAAAAGGAAAGTGCTTCAGGACTTACAGAGAGAGCAGATCCCGGGCCCTACATCAATGAGGTTCATTTTTCAGCTTTAACTGTCAAATTAGATTTTTGCTTGAGTTGGCAGCAGAGAAATTGAGTTGCAAACCAAGTTTCATCCAAAAAGGAATTTGAAAATTATTTTACATATAAAGAACTCATGCCTAGAGGAATTAGGTCATACAGTTTCTTCAAAAAATTTAAAGAAGTTGCTTCTTTCTCCTACGAATATATACTATAAAGTTGTTTCCCAAGGCTAAGTAAAAGACAGCACTTGGGAAAGAAAAGGTCATAACCTGAGGACTTTCTGTCCTAAGGGATGTGGGAGGAAAAGGAGGGAAAGACACAGAGGTGGAGAAGTCAGGCATAGGCATATCAGCCCCACCACCCTGGATATCCAGTTCTGTGGTAAGAGGGAAGCCTTGCAGGAAAAACTGAAAATATCAGAGTTGGTGGCCTGTTTCCCTTGGCAAATTTAGGAGAGGGGCTCAATGCCACTGGAAGTAGCCCTGCTTGGCTACTTCCTACGTGATGGCAAGAGATGGCTCTGAGGTAACAGCCAGGTGACAGAGATAAAGAGCAATGCCGAGGCAGTGTTGCTGTCCACAGGACCTGTGTGCCAAGTTCAAGAGACTCAGAATTCTGCAGTAACTTCATGGGGTGATGCTATTAGGATTCCAGGGACACCATCAGAGGCATGGGCTCAAGGCCAAGAACGCCAGTTTTCAATTTGCTTTACAGAAAAAAACCCAACCCTACACTATATATAAGAGACAACCTGGCTGGGCATGATGACTCACGCCTGTAATCCCAGCACTTTGGGAGGCCGAGACGGGCAGATTACCTGAGGTCGGGAGTTCGAGACCAGACTAGCCTGACCAACATGGAGAAACCCTGTTTCTACTAAAAATACAAAATTAGTCTGGCATAGTGGCACATGCCTATAATCCCAGCTACTTGGGAGGCTGAGGCAGGAGAATCGCTTGAACCCAGGAGGCAGAGGTTGCAGTGAGCCAAGATCTAGCCATTGCACTCCAGCCTGGGCAACAAGAGAAAAACTCTGTCTCAAAAAAAGAGAGAGAGAGACAACCTAAAACAAAGTGATTCAGAAGTGTTAAAAATAAAGGGATAGGTAACGCATGCCAGGAACATGGAAATAATAAGAAAATAAAAGAAGCAATCCAGCTCTTTTTTATTTTTTTGAACCAGAGTCTCACTCTGTTACCCAAGTTGGAGTGCACTGGTGCAATCTTGGCTCACGGCAACTTTCGCCTCCTGGGTTCAATTGATTCTCATGCCTCAGCCTCCCGAGTAGCTAGGATTATAGGTGCCCACACCACACCTGGCTAATTTTTGCATTTTTAGTAGAGATGGAGTTTCACCATGTTGGCCTGGCTGGTCTCGAACTTCTGACCTCAAGTAATCCACCCACCTTGGCCTACCAAACTGCTAGGATTATAGGCGTGAGCCACTGCGACCGGTGAAAGGTGTATTTTAATGCTAAAAGCCATAAGTCACACTTGAAATACAACTTTTAGGAAAATTAATGAACCAAATAATCTTTATATCAGCAATCACCTTTATAATGCAAAAAATATGGGAGATTCAAGGAGCTAAAGAGACAACATACTTGTAACAGGAGACATTCATACACCACTCTCAGCACAGGACAGGTCAAATGAACAAACAACAAATCGGGAAAAAGCATGCTCAAACAACATAGCACAACCACAATGAGTTAGCTCCATGGATATGCATTCATGGAGCTGAAGATATTAGGCTAAAAGGAAGACATCAGTGAGTTTCATGATGTAGAAATACTACAGGAAATAATTCTGCCCACAATACCATGAAGTTAGAAATCATTAGAACAAAAACTTTTAAAAAACTCTTTTATCCTGGATACTAAAAAGCCTATTAAATGATAGGAAAATACAAACTGAAATTACAAAATTTCTTTTAAAAATCATAATATGGTGTGAACCCCGAAAATTTGAGACAGGTCTCAGTTAATTTAGAAAGTTCATCTTGCCACGGTTGAGGATGAGCCCATGACGCAGCCTCAGGAAGTCCTGATGACATGTGCCCAAGGTCGTCAGGGCACAGGTTGGTTTTATATATTTGGGGAGACATGAGACATCAATCACTATACGTAAGAAGTACATTGGTTTGGTCTGGAGAAGCAGGACAACGAGAAGCAAAGACAGGAAGATTAGAAGTGGGGAGGGAGCTTCCAGGTCACATAGGTGATACACAAACCACTACATTCTTTTCAGTTTCTGATTAGCCTTTACAAAGGAGGCAAACCAGATATGCATCTATCTCAAGGAGCAGAGGAGTGACGTTGAATACAACGTGAGACAAGTTTGCCCTAAGCACTTCCTGGCTTGAGTTTTCCTTAGTGATTTTAGGGACCCAAGGTATTTTCCTTTCACAACAGCATTCAATAAAAGAATTTATGAGACACATTTGTTAGACAGAGTGAACTTCAAGTTTCTCTTCAAAGAATCAGTATGCCAGTATATTCAGTTCTTTGTCCTCCATTTTAAAGATTAGCTTACTTGTAGTTCCAGTAAATAACCTTTTCCATCAGTTCTAATCAGTAGTTCACATCTGTTCCCCCATCCCCTGCTCCATCCTGACTAATCCCGGTCACCTGCTCTGGTCACCTGCTCCAATCACCTGCTCTGACCTAGGTCACCGCTGGCTACGTGCTCTGACCTGTCTCATAACTGTCCTTCCTGCCAAACTACCCACCCCACCACTCCGGCCAATACTCCTGCTCCCTTTAAAATAGCGAATCAGAATTAGACTAGATGGTGTTGTCTAAACCCAGCCAATAGGGGAATGACATAGTAGTAGGGGCTACCTGTGTCAGGAATAAAAACCCCTTCCCATCCTTTGTCCAGGTGTGCACTTGCCATTGCTCCATCTGGGAGACATACCCTTCTATAAAAGTAAATTGCCTTGCTGAGGAAATTTGTATTCGAGTGCTACTTCTTTTGCAGCACTGAAAATTTACATATAAAACATTTTAAAATGTAATTAGAAGAAAATTCATATCACTAAACATTTACCAGAGAAAATAAAAGAATGAAAGTAAATAAATTCTTATCTCAAAAAACTAAAAAACAAAAACCAGCAAACTAAACCTAAAAAAAAGAAAAGAAATAATAAAGGTAAAAGTAGAAATTAATGTGGTAGAGTGTATAAAAATAGTAGACAATAAGTAAATTTGAATCCTACATTAAAAAAAAAATAACAAAAAGACAAAATACGGCCAGGTGCAGTGGCTCATGCCTGTAATCCTAGTACTTTGGGAGGCCGAGGTGGGTGGATCACGAAGTCAGGAGATTGAGACCATCCTGGCTAACATAGCCGAAACCCCATCTCCACTAAAAATATGAAAAGTTAGCCAGGTGTGGTGACACACACTGGAGTCCCAGCTACCTGGAAGGCTGAGGCAGGAGAATCAGTTGGACCTGGGAGGCAGAGGTTGCAGTTGGCCGAGATCGTGCCACTGCACTCCAGCCTGGGCAACAGAGCAAGACACTGTCTCAAAAAAAAAAAAAAAAAAAAAAAGAGACAAAATACTTGTTAAAGCAATCATAAAGAGGGAAGAATGAGCACAAATATGTGTAATTTGTTTAAATGACATAGAGGAATATCATTAAACCAAGAAATTTTTTGAATAACAAAATATATTGTGCAGACTTCTACATAAATAAAATGGAAAGCATATGAAATGAGTAATTTTCTTGGAGAAAGCAGATTACCAAAATTAATTCCATGATAAATAGAAAATTTAAACCAACCAATCTTCCTAGAAGAAATCACAATATTATGAAACTACTTCACAAAAAAAGCATCAGGCCCAGATGCTTTCACAAGAAAATTCTACCAAATCTTTAAGGACCAAAGAGTTCCAGTACTCTATAGGTTGTTCAAGAACATTTTAAATGAAGAAAAGTTTTCTAATACTTTTTGTGAAGCAAGTGTAACATTAACACCTAAACTAAATTTAAAAAGTGACAAGACCTCAAAGCAGTATAACTGATACTGATGTAAATAAGAAAAATTTGGAGAATAGTACACCATGGCAAAGTGGGAACACAAAATTGTTCACAGGAACACAAGATTGGCTCATTATGAATGAAACCGTTCACGGCTGATTAACAGTTCTATCAAGAAACACATGAGTTATCTTCAAACATGTTGGCAAAGCCTTTGAAAAAGTTCAACATACTTTCTTGATGAAAACACTCCAGAAAATAGGAACTAACAGACGCTTTCTTACTATAAACAAACATATACGTCTTAGTCTTAAAGGCAGCATTTTACTTGATAATGAAACACTGGAGGCGTTGATGCTAAGATCAGAACAAGGCAAGCAGGTTAGGCTGGGACCCTGCATGTGGTGGAGGGGCTGCAACCAGCCTCATTCCAGGTCTGTGCTCTGCAGGTCTCAGTTGTCTGCCCCTACCGACCAGGCCTCCGCCTCAAGTCCTGATCAGGCTGCAAAGTCCTTGCCTTGGGCGATATCCTCATTGTCCCAGTGTTGCAGGTCACTTTGCCCTCACTGTGGGGACCCCCTGTCTTCCTCTGGTTCTCTCAGCTGTCTGGACCATATGTTTGGCTAGGAGGAGCTCTGGAAGTAAACAAGGGAACTTTAGCCTTTACTAGACACCACAGGAGGGCAGTGCTTGGTGGCGCAGAGGCCATTTCTGGTCGGTCTGTCTATCTATCTATCTGTCTATCTATCTATCTATCTATCTATCTATCTATCTATCTATTTATCTATCTATCTATCTATCTATCTATCTATCTATCATCTGTCTATGTTTTTGTTGTTGTTTTTTAGACAGGTTCTTGCGCTGTCACCCAGGCTGTAGTGCAGTGACTTGATCTCGGCTCACTGCAACCTCCACCTTCTTCCAGGTTCAAGTGATCCTCCCACCTCAGCCCGCTCCCCCATGTACCTGGGACCACAGGTGCTTACCACCACTCCTGGGTCATTTTTGTATTTTTTTAGAGACAGGGCTTCACCATGTTGGCCAGGCTGGTCTCAAACTCCTAACCTCAAGTGATCCACCTGCCTCAGCCTCCCAAAGTGCTGGGATTACAGGCCTGAGCTGCAGTGCCCAGCCTGCCTACCCTTTTTAACTACTACCTGGCACCATACAGACTGGCAGGGAGCTGACAGAGGAGGATTCACTAGGGCCTGGTTCTATCCCCAGGCAATGCCCCCAACAGCCAGTAAGCAAAGCCTCTCTACACCAAACTGTCTTCATCAAACCCCTCTTTGTGATTCCACTGTGAATCTATTCTCACCCCAGAGATTTTAACCTTGAGGAGGGATTTAGATACCAATGTATTCTTCCCCTTTCTTCTTCTGGTCCCTGGATCCTCGCCCAAGAGTCAAAGGGAGCTTTGCTATGTCTTCGTCTCTCCTGCCTCTCCGACTTTTTTCCACACATTGCTGATTAAGAAGCCACATGTCCTAGACTAAAGGGCAACAGGGCTGTAGGGAAAGGCTGGAAGGGGGAGCCGGGTTACCAAAATTAAGAAATACCATCAAAAACACTTAAGAAATACCTCCATTATACAAAGAAACAGTCTCGGCTTTGTACTGTGACATACCTGTGAAGATCTAAACTCTGGAAAAGGCCGAGATGTAAGAGAGGACCATGCTGCCTCCAACTCCAGAGGGGCTCAGGTACTCAAAGTAATGACTATGCATAAAACCAGGCAGTGCCACTGATTTTTTTCTAGAGTGACTAAATTTGGTGCATGGGAGGGTCATAGAAGAGGCAGCTTCACAACACAGAATACGAATGGCAGAGCTGCCAGAAAAAAACCCGGCCAACACAACTGTGGAAATTAAATGTCCATGATTTGAAGATAAAGTGTGTTATTAACTTTCCACACTTTACTTTCGTTAAAGTAATAAAAATTGAAATGTGGGAAAAAGGTAAGTAGGAGAATATATAAAAGGGTTGATTATCTTCATGGGATGGAGCTAATCAATAAAGTTGAAACCTGTAATTAAAAAATAGTTCAATTTTTAATGTTTTTCATTACCTTTTTCTTTCTTTGAAAGGTATCTCATAAGAACCAAAATTCCCTGATGCAAATATATATTACCTGAAACTCAATACAAGCCATATTTTCACTTGTTTCTTTTGTATTTGAATAGAAATGAATTTCACACTTTTTAAAATTTAAGGAGTAATAGCTTTGTAAATTACTTATCACTGTTTATTATCTATAAGAGAGAGATTAAGCATTTCAAAAATATAATGGTTATTTTGGGCTAGAGAATTTATAGGATGTTTAAAGTTTTAACTGTTCTTTATTTTTAAATATTTTATAATCAACAAGAATTAGTTAGGCCAGGCACCGTGGCTCACACCTGTAATCCTAGCACTTTGGGAGGCCAAAGTGGGTAGATAACTTGAAGTCAGGAGTTTGAGACCAGTCTGGCCAACATGATAAAACCCTGTCTCTACTAAAAATACAAAATTAACTGGGTATAGTGGCGGGCACCTGTAATTCCAGCTACTCAGGAGGCTGAGGCAGGAGAATTGCTTGGACCCGGGAGGCAGAGGTTGCAGTGAGCTCAGATTGTGCCATTGCACTCCAGCCTGGATTACAAAAGTGAAACTTCATCCAAAAAATAAAAAAAAAAGAGAGAGAGAATTAATTTGACAAAATTTAAAGGTTATCTTGTAATCAAGTGAAGTTTTTTTAAGTTAATAATATTAGTTGCCGTTAAGATAGTTAAGACCTTAAGATAGTCTATCTTAAGGTCTGTTGCTCTGCAAAGACCCTGCAAATTGGGTAAAAGGACATGCTACAAGAGTGGGAGAAACAAAAAATTTCATATGACCATGTATATGCTGACAAAGGACTTGTATCTAGAATACACAAAGAACTCTCAAAACTCAACAGTAAAACAAAATCCAATTAAAAAATAAGCAAAACAAAACATTTCACCACAGAAGATGGCAAATAAGAACATGAAAAGGTGTTTAACATCATTTGCCATGAAGGAAATGGACGAGCCAAAATAAGATGTCAATACCTACCTATCAGATTGGTTAAGATTAAAAATAGTGATAATACCAAACACTGGTGAGGACACAGAGAAACTGGATCACTCAGCCAGGGCCAGTGGGAATGCAAAATAGCAAAGACCTGGAACCAACCCAAATGTCCATCAACGATAGACTGGATAAAGAAAACATGGCACATATACACCATGGAATACTATGCAGCCATAAAGAAGATGAGTTTGTGTACATTGTTTAAAAGTGTTTAACAAGCATCTTTTAAACAGACACATATATGTCTAGTCTTAACCTAACCTAAGGGTTACCAGAATGCTCTCTTTTTATGTAGGATTTTCTAAGAGCATTTATTTAATGTAAAACTGAGCAAGTTGGCCAGGATTTGGAGTATTACCAACAAGTGTTTTAAAAAATGAAATTCAGAAAGGAAGAAAGCAAGACAGAACTACAAAGACCAAAAAAGAAACTATAGAGAGAAAGATGGACAAAGAAATGGAAATGAAGGAGGAAGAGATGGAGAGAGGGCGGGGCCAACGGTCTGCCACATTGCTCTTCATCATTAGACAGCAGCCTGTTTGTTTTGTTATAACATGAAGTGCAGAGAAGGATGTGCTGGCCAGATAATAATCCTAATTGGTGAATGTACTTATATATTTATCTCACATTTGGAAAGCCAAACATTGTTAATGTTACCCTATGCAAATATTCTAAAATATTCAACTGATGATTTTGTTTAATCACACTATTGTAACCTGTAAACATTGCTAATCTCCATAGAAATAAAATATTATTATTTTATATATATATATATTTCTTTTTTTGAGATGGATTCTCGCTCTGTTGCCCAGGCTAGATAGAGTGCAGTGGCAGATGTCAGCTCACTGCAACCTCTGCCTCCCAGGTTCAAGTGATTCTCCTGCTTCAGCCTCCAGAGTAGCTAGGACCGTAGGTGCACATAACATGCCTGGCTAATTTTTGTATTTTTAGTAGAGACAGGGTTTTACTATGTTGGCCAGGATGGTCTCAAACTCCTGACCTCAAGCGATCTGCCTGCCTCAGCCTCCCAAAGTGCTGGAATTATAGGCATGAGCCAGAACCATGGCCAGCCAGAAATGAAATTTTTTTAAAAAATAATTTTTTGTTTTACAAATGTATAAAAAGTTTGAATAATTCAAAAGGCTTGCATCATTATTACAAAAAAAAACACATCCATAGTTTTGTGAGAGACATCAGTTAGTTCAATTATAGAGTATATTTTAAAATCCTGAAATGAACACCAAATTTTGACTCCTGATAAGGTTGAGCTATCTCTAAATATACAAGGCAAGGAGTGCCTAGAAGAAGCCACAGCATACCCATTTTAAGACCACAGAAGAATTACTTTCAAATCTGCTTTCTATTTGAAAGCACAAGGTTAAGAGGTTTCAGTTCATGTCCCATCTTATCATCAATTCATTGCCCAACTTTGAGCAAGTCGCTTAACCTATGCAAACAATTCACCTGCCTTGGTCTTGCTGTAAAGAGTAAATGAAAATAAATGTGAATGCCCTTTGAGAACTGTAAGGGTGCTCAGTATTACTGCTGAGGGCAGCATTTATCAAGAATGGCACAAGGAAACAAAGACACACTTCCATACCTGCAATATAGAACGTGCATTGCAGTGTTTCTTTCTGAACTTAGGCTGAACTCAGCTGCACAAATCAACAAAACACTAAATTATCTTCTTTTTAACTAGCTCTAAACACTGAGCAAAAAAATGGTGAAGTGATTTAATAAATACTACTAACAAACAGTAGTAAATAGATAATAGATTATAAAACCATTATCTATAATTCTGTCAATTGCTTAACAAATTCCTCTTGATCACTACTCTATTTAGCTTTGGTGCTAGTTTCAGGGAATAATTTTCAACATAGAAGGGCAGCCTTATACATTAACAGACACAATTATAATCACAAACCAATTTCAATTGTTAAGTCTGCAATTTAAAAAATTAGAATAATTATGTTGGAGAAGCTTCAAAAGGTAAATGTAAGGTATATTGTCAAGTCGAAATGAGGAGACTGAGGCCAGTATAAGAAAATGAAAATGCGATTTATTCAGCTCCCGGGTGAGGTTCTATGGTCCAGGTAAGGGCCAGAGAAGTTGCACTTAACTTTTTAGGGCAAGGGGTTTTATAAGGAGTGAAGGCATTTGATTGGATATAGGGGAGACAAAGCATAAGGCACTTGACTGGATATTGGGACCCAGGAAGGGGAGTGAAGGCAGTTGTTACTGGTAGGTAGGTGGGATCTTTGGTGAGTGGGCCGTCTTGGGGAAGAATGACCTAAACGGGACAAAGAGTTATTGGGCAGGGTTTGGTGTGGCTTTTTTGAAATTTTTGGGCGGGGGTTTTTCAGCAGGGGCTAGGTGTCGGGTGCAGAGTGGTGACATAAGTCCCTGTCGCCGGGAAGG
Organism: Alouatta palliata; assembly: GCA_004027835.1. Lineage (NCBI taxonomy): Eukaryota > Metazoa > Chordata > Mammalia > Primates > Atelidae > Alouatta > Alouatta palliata. The sequence continues at coordinate 46,287 of PVKV010008468.1, read as the reverse complement.
ATGGGCGTGTCCAAGCTCCCGGCGAGGCAACCGGCCTTACAGTAAACGTGGTAGCTAAACTATAAATAGTAAGTTACAAATTAGGAAAGTTTGTCCTTTTTTTCAATTGTAAGATTTTTTTAAGCTATGAATTTTGCTTTAAAAACAAAAAACTTTAAGTTTTCTCAGGCACTGCTTACTATACTAGTCGTCTTCAATATATTGATAGTCTGGCTAAGTGAACAACTCAGCTTCAATATACCTTTTGATATATTTGTTATTTTTTGACAGATTCTCATAAAATTCTTTTCTGAAGGAAAAATTATAGATGTCATGTGCTAACATTTTTTCTACAACTCAGTTTTAAGATAGTCTCATTCTGTATATGACTTTAAAATAATTTGGGAAAGTTTATTTCAAACATCAATGAAAGAATTTTTATAGAATACACAAAAGACACCTAATTCATTTATGCTATTTTTAGAAAAGAAGTAAAAAAAATTTTTTTTTTTTTTTTTTGAGATGGAGTCTCGCTGTGTCGCTGGAGCACAGTGGCAGGATCTCTGTTCACTGCAACCTCCGCATCCCAGGTTCAAGAGATTCTCCTGCCTCAGCCTCCCAGTAGCTGGGATTACAGGCAGGCACCACCACACCCAGCTAATTTTTGTATTTTTAGTAGAGAAGAGGTTTCGCCGTGTTGGCCAGGATGGTCTCAATCTCCTGACATCATGATCTGCCCACTTTGGAAGATCCCAAAGTGCGGGTAGAGACGAGGGTTTGACCATATTGGCCAGGCTGGTCTCAAACTCTCGACCTCACGTGATCCGCTCATCTCAGCCTCCCAAAGTCCTAGGATCATAGCCGTGAGCCACTGTGCCTGGCCTGCCCTTCATTTCTCTCACCACCTCCGTGGAACTCTGCATCCTTGCCTTCTGCTTCAGAACTTTAGAAAGCTCTCAGGGCCTAAATAAATTTGTTCCGTTTTCTCTGAAACTTGCTAAGCATGACAGGATTCCAGGTCTTCTCAAGGAATCTAACTTACTGATTGCAAAAGAGAAGCACCAAGTTAGGGCACCAATTCCACATGTAAATTACCTACATAATCCCAGCTTGTCCGTTGACCAGCTTTATAACCTTAGAGAAACTATTCTTCAAGCATCAGTGTCCTCAGGGTGAAATGGAGTTAATAATATCACCTAATTCTGAGTCGCATTAGTTATTAAGAATGCTAAATTCCCTTAACTAATAATTAATTACATCATAATTAATATCTTTCATTAAGTAATATCCCTAATTAAGTGCATTCAAAGCCCTCACTGTACTTGGCACGTTGCAAGTTCTCAATATATGCCAGACAAAGTTGGCAGCATTTCCTCAGGATGGAAAGCCATCATTATCACCTCACTTATAATTTTAATTCCAGTTTTCCTTATAGATACCAATACATCAGAAAACTTACCCTGTGTCAAAATATCACTTTATAAATATTTTCTAAAATTCTGTAATTTTGTCTTCTGTACTTACAAACAAATGTTCAAGTTTTTAAGTGTAGAAGATAAAATTCTAGAATTTTAGAACCAAACAGACCATTTTTATTATCTTCCCACAATTCTGTGCTGCCTCTTAAGGTTTCCTTCAGATCAATTAAACGTCTATTAAGTACACAATGTGGAGACCGTAAATCAATCCATGAATTGATACTGTGAATAATCGACTTCCTGGCACTGCCAGCTCAGGGGGAAAAGACAGGATGGTGTCTCAAGCACTAAGTCATGAAAGTCCCAGACCTCTAAATATAGTAAAACAGCATAGTTAAATCTGAGCTGAACTCAAGTATAATTTTTCACATGCTTCACTGTCCATGGCTACATGAACACAAGAAGACATTCTGCAGACACCAAATTAAAAATTGTCTTTGTCCCAGCCTCGATCTCACCTAATACACACGCGCATTCTTAGCTTATTTCCACCACCCATCCCATAGTCGTTATTATTTTGCCATGTACATGAAACCCGAGGAGTGCCTGCTCTCTAGAGTCATTTCCTGGGTCTGTGCCTCAAGCCTGTAGTTCTTGCTGGTCCATAGATGACTAAGAGCATGTCTGTTTCTGTGTACTCCGATGGAGTCTGCTGGGGGCACATAGCTGCCAGTCTGCCCTGCTATGACCGCAAGCCCTAACACTCTGCAGGGGTGTCTAGGGCAGTCACCAGTGTGCCTGCTCCTTCCTGACACGTCCATGGCTGTGTTTTCAGTATACATAGCTGAAGAAAATGTGGCAATAGCTTCCAAGACCAAGCAAATAATTTTATTTATTCATTTAACAAATGATACCCGCAACTCACCAGGCACTTGGGATACAGCCATGGAAAACCAGATGTGTCTGTTGCCATGAAGCTTACATTCCAGGAAGGAGTAAATAAATAAATATTTAATATGTCAGGTGGCATCAGTGTGAGGAAATCAACACCACGCAAGAGCTAGAGATGCAGGGAGACTGTGTTTGAATGAGGTTGTCAGGGAAGAAGGCATTGGAGCAAAAACTCGGGTAAAGAGAGACCAAGCCCTGCTGATACAGGCACGGAATATGTGCCGGGGAAAGGGAGACCAAGTGTGATGTCTCTGGAGGCTGCAGTCGGCATGAGTTGTTTAAAGAAGATCAGAGGGGGAAGTTGGTCGAAGCAAGGTATGCAAGGAGCAGGTGGGAGATGAGCTACATCATGTTGGGTGCTATAGGCCAAGATAAGAACTTTAGATTTTACTTGGAGTGAGATAGGAAGTCCCTAGGAACCAAGGCTAGAGCAGAGAAACAACATGATTGGACTTGAGTTTTAGGAGAATCTTTCTGGCTGTTGGTCAGGAAAAGAGACTATTAGGAATTAAGGGTCTAAGCAAGGAGACCTGACTCATTATATTCACATCATCCGTGGCCTTTGATGTTGTGGGGGGGGGTCTATGAAATTATTACTCTATTTACACATGGCCATTTATGTTTATTGAATGCTTTGTGCCAGGTATCATGTTACACACCAGGGCCATGAAGGAGATCAAGGTACACTTCCTGCTGTCTAAGGACTTACAGTGTAATGGAAGAAACTGATAAAATAATAATGACAAAACTCAGTAGAGGTGCTGTAATGGAGTGTTGTACCAAGTATTATCAGAAGAATAATACTTTCTAGTATTTTTTCTATGCTAATAATTTATATTATTACCACTTTGAGTAAAGGAGAAAAAGGAAACTAGAACTGTGCACTCTGACTTGCCAACCAGGAACAGAAAGAAAGTGAAGATTTCAGCAGGTTCCCAAGTGCACAAAGAATGCAGCCATATACTCGAAAATAAGAGAACGAAAGCACCATGCTGAAGGTCTTGAAGTAGAGCAGATCTACGCCACTCCTTCCCTGCAGAAGCCAGAGAAAGATTTCAGAAAGTGATTTGCGTACTAGTGTTCTGGAAGACCACTATGAAAGAGGAACCCCACTGAAAATACAAACTGAGATGAACAGACCACGGAGACGTGTCTTAAATTACATCCTACCAGCTCGAAAGAGCAAATGCTTCTTCTCAAAACTTCATTGACCTCCCGTCACTGTGGATCAGTGCGGGGCCCCACAGAGATTGGAAAGGATGAAGCACAACTTGAGGTGGGGAACATAGCAGTGCTCATTAGCAGATATGATTGTGCAGGAAGATTGGAAAATAAAGGGGTGGAAAGAGGCATGTCAGGCAGCCACTGTAAAATTTAAAATTGGCTTGGAAAAATGTATATAGAACAAAATTGAATGCAAGGTCAAAGTATTTACTGTGATGAGGACCAATGCCTTATATTGATGACAGTGCACTTTGTCAGGAAGTTGACAAAATTAAGGACTAAACAACGTAGCATTGAAATATATAAAATAAAAACATTTAAAAAATACGAAGAGAAACTGGCAAAACCAGAGCCAAGGAGGAGGAAAACAACTTGCTCCCAAGAAATGAAAAATCAGATAGGAAAAAAACAACATAAAGAATTTGAATATCACAAATATCCAGCTTGATTTGATACATACATATATAGAATTGTGTACACCAAGGATCATTTACAATAATTAGCCAAGTGTTAGGTTACCAAAAAATTCTAAATGAAGTTTTCAAATCAGTAGCCAAAGTTCTGATTACAATATCATGAAACCAGACAGTAAACAACAAAGGCTAGCCCAAAAGAAACTTTCCACTTAGAAATGTCAAATTACTCTTCTAAATAACTTGCGGATAAGGAAAACCTCAAAACTAACATTAAACCTATTCAAAAATGAATGAGAATAAAAGTACTAGATACTGAAACAATTTGGACAAAGTACTAGTCAAGGAAAATTTGACTATAGAGGCATGGATTAAAAACTGAGAAAGATGAATAATAACTAAGCAAAAGAGTCAATTCAATAGAGTAGAAATAGAATAGTCTAAACCCAAAGCAAGGCACGTTAGCCCAAGGTAAAGAGAGTGAGCTCAGGAACCAGACTATCTAGGATGGAAATCTGACTCCACTACTTTCCATCTTGGTCCTCAATAAAACTATTTGACCTCTCAGTGCCTCAATTTTCTCATCTGCAAACTGGGAACTCTCGTTGTCTTGTTAAATGAATTAAATGAGATCATACTGGTAAGGTTCTTAGGAGAGTAACTGGCACCCAGCAAGCATCAAATAAATGTAAGCTTATTTTAAGAAGAAGCAAATAATATAATTCAATTAGTCAAGGACTCATTTTCTAGTGGCAGAGGTAGGACAAAAGCAGTTTCTATTTTCTGTAAATAAATGCCTTTTACACAATCTTAGATCCTTCAAGCATGCCCAGGTAGAGAGTATGTTGACGTTGAAGCAATCTAGATGGCTTCAGCAGTGAAATCTACCAAACATTTAGAGAGAAATTAATACTAAATTAACTTTTTGTTTCTAAATTCAATTCTAGAATAAACCTACTAAACCTAGGCAAAATTTATACACAGAAAGTTTAAAATAGTAAAAGAATTTTTTTAATGATGTAGAAGAAATAGAGGGATATACTATGTTCATAGATTGGAGGCGGCAATACTGTAGAGATACTAATTCTTTACAAACTTTTTTTTTTTTTTTTCAGATGGAGTCTCATACTGTCACCAGGTTGGAATGCAGTGGTGCCATCTTGGCTCACGGCAACCTCCACCTCCCAGGTTCAAGTGATTCTCCTGCCTCAGCCTCTTGAGTAGCTGGTACTACAGTGGCATGCCACTATGCCCAGCTAATTTTTGTATTTTTAGTACAGACAGGGTTTCACCATGTTGACCAGGATGGTCTCAATCTCTTGACCTCGTGATCTGCCTGTCACAGCCTCCCAAAGTACTGGGATTACAGGCATAAGCCACCACACCCAGTCAAGAGGTAATTTTTTGATCTTCATTCTCCTCCCATCCTCCATCCTCAACCAGGCCCTGGTGTCATTCTCTTCCTTGTGTCTATATGTACTTGATGTTTCGCTCCCACTTACAAGCGAGAGCATGTAGTATTTGGTTTTCTTTTCCTGTGTTATTTCACTTAGGATGATGGCCTCCAGATCCATTCATGTTCCTGCAAAGAACATGATCTTGTTCTGTTTATGGCTGCGAAGTGTACCACATTTTATTAATCCAGTCTACCACTGATGGGTACTTTGGTTGATTCCATATCTTTGCTGTTGTGAATCATGCTGCACTGAACATGCACGTACGTGTGTCTTTATGGTAGAATGATTTATATTCCTTTGGGCATATACTCAATAATGGGATCGCTGGGTCAAATGGTAATTCCATTTTAAGTTCTCTCAGAAATCGCCAAACAACAAATTACTTTCTAAAAATAAAGAAAACATTTTCGTTCCAAAAGAAACATTTTAAAAAGTGCTTATGTTGATTATCTGAGCCTTAGAAAATGATAAGCAGAAAAATCACTCTTGCTAGATATTCACATACTTAAGTTTCTTAATAATATCAGTCTTTAATATAATGTCACTAGTTTTTCCTGATATAATATGAATTTATTTATTTTAAATGTTCTCATAAAATTTTCTTTATTTTTCTTTACAATTATGGTAAATACATTTGAAATCATTGCCCCAATCCACTGGCTTTTCTATGTGGGTCATAATGTTTTTAACTCAGAAAATAAAATCTGCAAGTATTGAGGTACTTACCAGCTGAAAGCAAATTTTACTAAATAGAGAACATTCTCATTCTCACTTCTAGATTTCGTACTGAAATATGTACATATTTCAGCACACACTTCGTATAGGTACTGTCTACTTGCTTCCATTCAGAATGCCTTTTTTCAATAACTCTTTTATAAGGAAAACCTCAGGCAAGTTACCATTATTTATAATTTTAAAAAATGTTTCACAAATTTAGATGCTACAAAATCTCAATTTAATTCAATTCTAATAAAGAATGCAATTTACCCAGTTACAACAAGAGTTGCAACAAAAGATTTTGAATTCAAGTAAAAAAATCCTAAAGCGCCATTGTAGAAATTTAAATTTGTATCTTTTATAACTTTTGAGGATTCTTAATTTAGCTTCTTCATTTTCTCCTTTCTTTATAGGCATAAAATTCAATGTGCTCCTGTTTGTAAGCCTCATTTAGTATCCTAATTAATCCTGACCATTCCAAAAGATAAGTAACTACTATTATAATTTTTAAAAGAAAGGCCTTGAGAAGTTCAATAAGTTGCCCAAGGGTTATATATTTATTCATGGTAACCCTGCGAGAATATTCCCTTTGCCTAGAAAGCCTTGGTCATCATGGTCTTATCCTCTGTTCCCTTCATCCTATAGCTCTGATTAAAGTTTCTTTCTCTAAAATGCCTTCCCTAAACTTCAGGAGCATACTAAGTCTCCCTGCTTTACTTGTAATTTTCTTTCTAAACTATCTCCATGTAGTTTTATTACCAAGTAATCTCTAAGTCCCTAGAAGCCCTAAAAATGGCTATAATTTCACCAAGTTTACAGCAGTTTACTATGATGAGAGGTTGGGAATAGATTGCCTTATATTTTTTTAAAAAATTTCCATAAACCTTTTATTAATTCAACAGGGGTTATAAATATTATTTATTCTTGAGGATGCTGCCTCTATAATTGTGTTCTAAAAAAATCATGATGATGGTATCATTAAACATCTGGAAATATAAATAACACATCTTTGGGGTATTCTGTTCAGAAAAGAATAAAACACTGCTTGTCTGGCAACAATAACGTATTATTTCCTCAAGCTGAAATGTGGAATTTCATTTCTCCTGACCCAAATAAACTCTACTAACAGTCCTACGAGGAAATTAGAGAGTCAAAGAACCCTTGCCTCAGAGCTACTGTGAACAGCATCATTACACTCTAATAGATGTGTTTTCTGTAGCATATTCTAGAACCATTTGAGAACCATTCAATAGACAAAATGATAAAGATTAAGAGTTATTATAACTGTCAAAGTCATAGTTAGGCACATATATCTTCACTAAGGACAGCACACATATCAAAACAACCTTAGAGTAATGTGAGAACTTTTTCATAGAGAAAATTGCTAAGAAAGAGAAGAAAAGAATTATAGATACAATATTTACAAACATTGCTATTTATCTGGCAAAAATACAGACTGGGAGGAAGACAGAAGGCTGTGAGAGTGTGAAATTGCAGACAGAGTCACAATGTTTTGTTGGCATCTTACACACATTTATTTTTGTCAAATATCTATTTCAACACCACACCCCCAGAAAGAATTTTGGTAGTATACAATAGAATCGTTTGGCATTTCTTCTGTACTAGAAAAATAAAATAAATGAAGAAATAAAACAGATGAAATAATTTGTGCGACTGTACTTATTGGGAAGAAAAGAGAAGAATGTGGGTTAGGACCACATAGAAAAGTGATCAAATACTTAAAATCTTGAGGTGCTGTTGAGGTATGAGATTATTTTTATAAAATGCACTGCAAATTACATTAATTCAGGCTGTTTGGGGTTGCAGTTGAAAGCCCATATTTTACTAACTTAACTAAGAAAGTTTTTGTGGACATCAAGAATAGAGATGCTTATGAGACACCCAGAGCCCGCCCTAATCACCTCCAACATTGCACCTGCGTCTCTCCTGTCAGTTTCTCACAGTGTGTTGACTTCATCTGACTTCAGGACGGTTTTTTCCATATGGTGAAAACACAAATTCTAATAGCTTCAAAATTGTGTATCTTATGACCTCAATCACCAGGGAGACGTTTCCCTAACAGTCCTCTGGTACCTAGTGAGTGACCTACTAGGCTCACTGACACAGTTTGGGTTCAGTGACCCATGAATTGTGATCATGTGAAAAAGTGGAAGTGCCCGTAAGAAAAAGATAAATGAAGTGTGAGGCGTGATATTCATATAACCTCAGTCTGTGCAGTTCCAAAAATGGGTATCTCCTATTCCAGTGCATGTGGAAAGGTTTCACAATGTTTATAAAACGTCTGAATAGAAGAATCTGTTGGCAACAAAATAACTTAAAAATATTAGCTAAACTTTATTGCTAAAAATAAAATAATTATACTGTGTATGTCAAAGTTCCCTATCAACTTCCTGTGCTGGAAGAGTGAAAATACAATTACTGTAATTATTTGCATTTTTATATATTAGTTTTTGTTTTTGTTTTGTTTTTGTTTCTGAGATGGAGTCTTGCTCTTGTCACCCAGGCTGGAGTACAATGGCACAATCTGGGCTCACTGCAACCTCCGCCTCCTGGGTTCAAGCAATTCTCCTGCCTCAGCCTCCGGAGTAGCTAGGATTACAGGCACCCGCCACCACCCAGCTAATTTTTGTATTTTTAGTAGAGATGGAGTTTCGCCGTGTTGGCCAGGCTGGTCTCAAACTCCTGACCTTGTGATCCATCCCCTTCAGCCTCCCAAAGTGCTGGGATTACAGGTGTGAACCACCACACCCAGCCTAGTCTTCTACTCTTTACTAAGGGTTTTCTTTTTTCTTTTCTTTTTTTTTTTTTTGGAACCTCAATTAAAGGTATCAAATTCAATTAGAAAATTAGCTGTGTTTGTTTAACTAAGTTATATTCTATAGATAAGGAAATTGAGGAACAAATGAATGACATAAATTTCCCAAAAATGAGCAGCCAGTTACAGACAGGGCAAAGACTCAAACACAGTCCTCTTCGTTCTAAATCCTGAAAACTGATAAACAAAGCACAGTGTAACAGCATGATCCATATCTTCAGAGACACACTTCTAACAAGAGTTATTTGTTTTCGTTTTATTTTGTTTTTACTTACTACATATTAATAATTCACTACAATGATGAAAGTTAGTATCCATTTTTCTCTTCATTATTAACAAAATAATATCTTCCTTGTTTTAGTTTGATTTGCGGTTTCTCAGCGCAATTTCTTTCCCTTCTCTATTATGTTGCAATATATTACTCCAAGCAGTCTTTACATAAACACATCAAAAGCCAATCTGGCTGGTGTGGGGAATTGTCAGGCAGATAGGAACAGAAACACCTGCTGCAGTCCTCTCTAATGGGCTCTAAATTAAGATTGTCAGACACTTGCCTCAAGTAAAATCAGACAGGAGAAATGTTCCAGATCCAGCTGGGATGACTGTCAGCTGGTAACAGGTGTGTTTTAGTCCATTTGGGCTGCTATAATACCCTTAACTGCGTGGCTTATAAGCAACAGAAATTTATTTCTCACAGTTCTGGAGGCTGAGCAGTGCTAGAGCAAGGCAGATTCAGTGTCTGGTGAAGCTCACTTTCTTGTTCATAGATGGTGCCTTCTCACTGTGTCATCACGTGGTGAAAGGGGAGAGAATTCTCTCTTCATCTTTTTTTTTTGAGACGAAATTTCACTCTGGTTGCCCAGGCTAGAGTGCAATGGTGTGATCTTGGCTCACTGCAACCTCCACCTCTGGGTTCAAGGGATTCTCCTTGAGAGAGAATCTGCCTCAGCCTCCCGAGTAGCTGAGATTACAGGCATGTGCCACCACACCCGGCTAATTTTTTTTGTATTTTAGTGGAGACGGGGTTTCACCATGTTGGCCAGGCTGGTCTCAAACTCCTGACCTCATGTAATCCACCCACCTTGGCCTCCCAACGTGCTGGCATTACAGGCATGAGCCACCGTGCCGGCCTCTCTTCATCTTTTATAAGGGCACTAATCCCATTCATGAGGGCTCCACTCCCATGACCTAATCACCTCTCATATGTCCTACCTCCTGTGCCATCACCTTGGGGACTAAGATTTCAACATACGAATTTTGCAGGAAACACAAACATTCAGATCAGAGCAAATGAACACCCATATCTTACAACTGGAGGTGTTGGAAGTCTTGATGAAGTACCTGGTACTTTTAGAAATGTTCCGTGACAGCATCATAGTGCCCCTTAAAAATGTCATTGACATCCTACAGCTTCATGGGCCTGTGGAGAATGTAGTGAACAATATAGAAGTTTTATCAAGGAAGAACTCAACTTTATTTCAGATTTAGAGTATTTAAAAGTCTTTAAGCAAAATAAATCAGTACTTTGTACAAGCATATTTATTCTAGGTTCATGATTTTAAAAATAATATGAGAATTTCCAATTTAAAGGAGATAAGCAGATGACAAATTATTTAGCACTGCCTAAGAGTTTTATTTCAAGGAGCTTTTTTTTTTTTTTCCTGAGACAGAGTTTCACTCAGTCACCCAGGCTGGAGTGCAGCGGCACGATCTCAGCTCACTGCAACCTCTGCCTCCCAGGTTCAAACAATTCTCTGCCTCAGTTTCCTGAGTAGCTGGGATTACAGGAGCCTGCCACCACGCCGGTAATTTTTTTTTTTTTTTTTTTTTTTTTTTTGTATTTTTAGTAGAGACAGGGTTTCACCATGTTGGCCGGGCTGGTCCCAAGAAGTTTTAACACACAAATGCACCCCTTCAGTATCTTATGTCTATAGATTTTAATTCAAGAAACACACAAAAATTCTTCTTAAACCTATTCGACTAAGTAACGGCCCAACAATTTGAATTTAAGATTGTGAAACATAAAGGAACATCTCTTCTTTTAAAAATGTATTGATGTTATTTTGAAGGATTTCTGAAATTCAAGAATGTGGTTTTACAGTTGCTTAAAAGATCATAATCCTAAACCTTTTCAGGAAAGGCACTTTGTATCTAGGGACCAAGATCGAAAGCAGACCAGTAACCAGGCCAGTAGCAGCAATCAAGTGGCTCAGTCCATCTGGAAAGGGACAGGAAGGCAAACATACAGTTAGAAATCCACATTCAGGAAAGAACATGGAGTCAAAACTTAAATCCAAGCAGTATCTCCTTCCCACTGACATAATAGTTCTGCCTAATAATTTTATTTCTGTCTTCAGCACATACTGTTGACTCTACACATAATATCTAATGTGTTTGTAATGCAACGAATCAAGTTATTATCTTGCTAAATATTAGGGACAATTAACCAAACCCTTTTTTTTAATTTTAAGATTTTTTTCACTTTTGTGGGAGCGTTATGGGAAAAAGGGAAAGCAGTACTCATTTGTATTCCTCCCCTTCCTGAACAAACTGCCAAAATGCACAAAAAGCAGTCAAAAGTAGGGAAGAAAAGTTTATCTATGCTGAAAATAGGGTATGTCACAGTTCCACAGTGCAAAATCAGAAGAACGTTTGCCAGATTCTGCACGCTTTGGGTGAGATGGAAAGAGGGAGCTTAAAACCAACAGATGCTCCCTTTACATGTGAGCACAAAAGTCCAGAGAGGGGAAAGTTCTAGGTAAAAGAAAGAATGAGGCTTCTTTTCTCTCCTCTAGCCATTTAGACTTTCTTTTATTTTGTTGGACAAACTTTATCACTATGACTTATATAACATGAACTGACCCATTCTAAGTGAATAGCTTGGTGAGATATGACGAATGCATGCACCTATGTAAATACCAAGACATCAAGATATGGCCATTTTTATCACCCACAAAACTCCTGTGGACCAATCTGCACTATCCCTGGACTGCTCTCTGTGACATGAACTAGTTTTATCTTTTTTTTTTTTTTTTTTGAGATGAAGTTTTGCTCTTGACCCCCAGGCTGGAGTGCAATAGCATGATCTCGAATCACTGCAACCTCTGCCTCCTGGGTTCAAGCGATTCTCCTGCTTTACCCTCCCAAGTAGCTGGGATTACAGGCACGCACCACCATGCCTGGCTAATTTTTGTATTTTTGGTAGAGATGGGGTTTCACCATGTTGGCCAGGCTGGTCTCAAACTCCTGATTTCAAGTGATCCACCCGCCCCAGCCTCCCAGAGTGCTGGGATTATAGGCCTGACCCACTGCATCCAGCCGAAAAAGGGAAGTTTTTAATTTTGACAAAGATCAGTGTATCATTTTTTTCTTTTATAGTTTGTGCTTTAGGGTTACATATTTAAATCTTTGCCTCCAAGATTAAAGCTATATACATTTCCCTCTCAACTGTGTTTCTTCATTATCATTCATTTCAAAATATTTGATCATTTCCTGTTTTATATCTTCTTTGACCCATGGATTATTTAGAATTCTGCTGTTTAATTTTCAAACATTTGGAGATGTTAAAATTTTTTTATTTTTAAATTTCTAATATAATTCTATTATGGTCAGAGAAAATACTCTGTAATTTTAATATATTTAAATTATCAAGTCTTGTTTGATAGTACAGCATATAGGTCTGTATTTGGGGAAAATTTAAGGTGCACTTGTAAAGAGGGTGTACTGTCCTTCTCTTAAATAGCTTGATCCGAAAAAGTCAATTTGATTAAGTTGATTGATAGTGTTATTCCATTAATTTATATCTTATTAATTATCTATATCCTTTTTCTATTAATTTCTGAGAGAGAAGTGTTTATTTCTCTCTTTAGGCATGTATGTTTTTTCTCCATGTAACTTTAAGCTTTATTATAGATGTATGCACATTTAATATACTTACACATTCTTGTTGAATTGACCTCTGTGTCTTTTTCAAGTGTCCCTCTTTATGCATGACAATATTCCTTTTCCAAATTCTACTTTTTTCATATTAATATAGTATCATCCTAATTTTCTTGTGATTTGCGTTAGCATGATATATCTTAATATTGTTAGTTTATCCATTTCTTTATAAAATAGATTTCTTTAAGACACTCTGTAGTTTTTAAACTTTTTACATCAAATTATATATATGCATATATATATATATATAAATTCAACTCAGTTTTCCCATGTATTAACTTTGCAAAACATATAAACTGTTAAAGAAAGAACTTTTGCTTTTGTTTCTTGTACTTTATAAAACCTACAGAGGAATTGTTTCTCCTATTTCTTATTCCACTCATTGAATCATTCTGAAAGGAGTTGTGATAACTGAGATTTACTTATTTATTTATTTATTTTTCTGAGAGGGAGTCTTGTTCTGTCACCCAGGCTGGAGTGCAATGGCAGGATCGCGGCTCACTGCAAGTTTCACCTTCCAGATGCAAGTGATTTTCCTGCCTCAGCCTCCTGAGTAGCTGGGATTACAAGCATGCACCACCACACCCAGCTAATTTTTTATATTTTTGTTAGAGATGGGGTTTCACCATGTTGGCCAGGGTAGTGTCAAACTCCTGACCTAAAGTGATCTACCTGCCTTTGCCTCCCAAAGTGCTGGGATTACAGGCATGAGCCACCGTGCCTGGCCTGAGGTTTATTTTTTAAGCGTATTTATGTTCTACATTTTCTTTGCATAACTTGAAAGAACATCCCAATAAGAACTTGATGAATGATTATATAGTATTATAACTAATCATAATGAATATTGCTAAACACCAGAACTACTGGGAAATCAAAATAAACTCTTTAGGAAGGATGCCATGTACAAATAGCAAAAAATAAACCAAACCTTCATCAAAAGTGACAATTCCACTTTGATTATACATCTGATAATAATGGTCTATAAAACTCTGAGGGATAAGCCCTCTTTAGAAATGAATTAAAATGCATAGACAAGAGTACATTAATGGATTTGGAAGGGTTTGTGTTCTTCCCGGATTACGACAAAACTCAATTAAGTACCTAAAAGCAAAGTGGAAATGACAGACAGCAAACCACATTGCATGAATTTTGGGCACTACAGATGTATTGCCTTCACATAGACTCATAATAAGCCAAGGAGTGAATAAAAATGAATTGACACAAAGAAAACCATTTTTCACTTGGTATATAGGAAACATTTGTACCCAATACAGAAAGTGCCCCCACCCAACATGGAGATTTTGAATATACATTAAGGATGTGTACTCATTAAGGATGCTATTGAAATCACATTAAGGGCCTGGTGTGGTGGCTCAAGCCTGTAACTGCAGCACCTTGGGAGGCCAAGGTGGATAGATCACAAGGTAGGGAATTTGAGACCAGTCTGGCCAAGATGGTGAAACCCCCATCTCTATTAAAAATACAAAAATCAGCCGGGCATGGTGGCACATGCCTGTAATGCCAGCTACTCCAGAGGCTGAGGCAGAGAATTGCTTAAACCCTGGAGGCAGAGGTGGCAGTGAGCTGAGATGGCACCACTGCACTCCAGCCTGGGCAACAGAGCAAGACTCCGTCTCAAAAATAATAATAAAGGAAAAAGAAAACACATAACGATGCTTTTGAACAGACATTACAGAGTGCTTCGTGTAATTCTTCATAACTTGGAAATGAATACAATTACGCTGGACCGGAGAATGCTTACCTAGCAAGGCACAACCCATCTCCTTGGACAAGAAGATAATCATAAAATATTGTCGATAATTCTGTATGGTCAGCCTTTTCCCTGACCTTCCTCATTCCAGGGCTAGAGACCTTGCATCAGGACCTCTGCACCCGTCTTTTCTATTTTACAGTGGTCCCCTCCGCCTTTTATTCTGTATCATCCTAACAGCGTCGCCTCCTCCCATGCAGGGAGGGAAGTGGAGGCGTTGTCTTCCGACGACAAACAGTGTAAGGACCAGCGTGCCATCTTCCTCGTCCTTCAACCAGGGCACCTGCATCACAGCAGACACTTCTCGCATGCTGAATTATGGCCACCTGGTGGTCTGAGGAATCGGGACTCGTGAATGTCAGCCTCAGACACGTTATCTGAGGTCAGGTAGTTCGGGTGAAGCATCTCTCGCGCGGTGCTCTTCCATAGTTTGCCATTGATTTTCCTGACAGATGTGGTTAAACGCATATTCCGTATTCTTCTTGAGCAAATCCTATTAAAGACAGAGAAAAAAAATCTAACGTAAGGAGATGCTGAGGCTAATTAGCAGTCTGCCAGCCGTTTTGTTGTTCTCTCGCCTCTGAAAGTTCCATGACTGCTTCAACTTCTGGCCCTAGAAGGCCCATATCTCTCGGCTCTGTTTTTTTAAATCTCACTACTATTTTAATGCACGCTATTTCCAGCCCCTTAGCCCTAAAGTCCTTCTAAAACCCCAACCGTCTCAGCTCTCCGCCCCCTAATCCCCCACATGCTCTGCTCTGCGGGTGTGTTCTGGTCCCCGCTAATGATCCCTTCGCCTGTCTGCGACACGTGCATCGGGGCCTGGGGGCCCTCATCCCACGCCGGCTGGAGTGAGGGGAGAAACTACAGCCCCCTCCCAAAGTCTTGAAAAGCAGGTGTTTGTCGCAGGCTTTTCTGGAGGGACGGCAGATCAAGTGTCTAACCCTGCCTCCAACAGCAATGCTGGCTTAAAATAATCCTCCCGAGGACAGCCAGTTTCTCACTCTCAGCAGCATCTCCCACTCTTCCCCCAGGCAGGCTTCTCACCTCTCTGGGGCTCCCTTCTTCCTCCTCCTCAGGCAAATGTGCCCATGTTGTCGCCTCTAAGGTCGGCTCCCGGGCCCCCGCTATTCTCCCGGGGAAGCAGGAAAGTAGTCCTCTGCTAACCGCCTCCCTCTTAGGGACGAACTCCCTGGGGGTCTGGGGGCACCTGCCTTCCTGCACCCTCTGTGCTGGGTAAATTAAAGCTGCCTCTCCACAAGCCGTCAGTCTCCTCCAATCATGTGGGAATCCTCACAAAGCCAGGGCCACTGTTTTTACTTTATTCTTTAAACTATCACATGATATAAAAACCAGTATACAGATAGAAAAAGGTTTTAATTTTTAATTTTATGTATACTTTAACTCACATAGTTTTATGTCAATATATAATAGTCTTTGAAATTCCTTTTCTTGTTTCTTTAGACTTTCTTCCTTCACCTGCATTGAGATTGCTCAATACACAGTAAACACGGTGAGGCCCTCCTGTGTGTCCTCCCAGGGTTTCTCTGTGCTTGGAGAACCCCTATATACTGACAAAAAACAAATGCAGAGACAGCTGCTTTTTGTTTTAGAAAACTGGCATCCTACTATACATACTTTTCTGCATGTTGGTTTTCTAATTCAACAGTACCTTGTGAAAAACATTTTCAAGACAATAGATATACTCTTAAATTATTATTTTTCTTTGAGCCGGAGTCTTGCTCTGTGCTCTGTCACCCAGGCTGGAGTGCAGTGGTGCAATCTCAGCTCACTGTAACCTCCGCCTTCCGGGTTCAAGTAATTCTCCTGCCTCAGCCTCCCAAGTAGCTGGGATTACAGGTGCCCACCACCATACCTGGCTAATCTTTGTATTTTTAGTAGAGATGGGTTTTCACCATGTTGGCTAGGCTGGTCTCAAGCTCCTGACCTCAAGTGATCCACCCACCCTTGGCCTCCCAAAGTGCTGGGATTACAGGTGTGAGCCACCACGCCAGGCCTATACTTTTTAATAACTATTTCACGCATGCTTCAGATCAGGACTTTGTAACACAAGCACTATGATTTTAGGCATGGAAACCATTGTGGCCTGGCTGTCCTGTGCATTGGGAGATGTTTACCAGCATCTCTGACCTCTACCCTCTAGATGCCAGGAGCACTGCTGCCACTTTCCAACTGTGACAACCAAAAATGTCTCCAGACATTGCTAAATGTCCCCTGGAGAACAAAATCACCCAGGCTGAGAACCACCAGTGTAGACGTACTATAATGGATTCATCCATTCCTTTACAGAAAGGCAACCCAGTTTTTGGCCACCACAGTGAAATGCAGTGATAAATATATTTGTACATATTTTTGATAAAAATTATTTTACCAAATAGTTTTAAATATCCTTTTTGTCAAAACCTTGGATCTGCAAAAAAGCTTTCTAAACTAACAGAAAGCATTCCCCGTGTTCACCATATGTTAGTTAGCCAAGCCAATCTTTATTGTCAAACCAATCAGACAAATAAGTCTTTTAAATAAAAAAAAGTTTCAAAAAAAATTTTTTTTTTTTTTTCTTTTTGAGATGGAGTCTCACTCTGTCACCCAGGATGGAGTGCGATGGCACCATCTTGGCTCACTGCAACCTCTGCCTCCCAGGTTCAAGTGATTCTCTTGCCTCAGCCTCCTGAGTAGCTGGGATTACAGGTGCATGCCACCGTGCCCAGCTAATTTTTGTATTTTTAGTAGAGACGGGGTTTCAACATCTTGGCCAGGCTGGTCTTGAACTCCTGACCGCGTGATCCACCCGCCTCAGCTGGGATTACAGGCGAGAGCCATCACACCCGGCCAAAAAATTTCAAAATTTAAGTAAGCATGTTTAACATGTGAGAGGACTTTCTCAAACTGAGAAAGCAGAATTCTTATTGCAAGATGGACTGCTAAAAGCAGTAAAGGATAACATTATTTTACTTCAATCTAATTCATCTATGCATTTTATAAGTTATCAAATTAAAAGCATAAATCTATAACATCTTAGGTACATAATTCTAAGCAATAAAATGTAATGTGTACAAAAATAACAAACTACTTACAAAGCAAGAAATATAATTCACAGCATGATATTCAGCAAATGTAAGTATACATGGGCATGAACTCTAGTAACTGGCTTTGGGAATACAAATAAGAAAAAATCTATCAAATACTTTAGATTTGTGATAAATTTTAATAACTTTTTGTATATTTAATGAAGAAAAAAGGAATAGGATATAAAAATCTGAGTAAGCTGTTAGCACATTTTATACAACACATTCCAAAAACCAAAAGAAGACACAAAGGTCTCAAACAAGGCTGGGGAGGTCTACAGGAGCCAGATCAGGAAGGAGCTTCTGGGCTGCATAAAGGATTTGGGCCTCTATCAGGGAAGCAATGTGAACGTATTGAAGAACCTTAAGTAGGGGAACAGTATTTTATATGTGCATACTTTAAAAGTTGACTGTTATTAATCACAGAGGGTGACATGAGAAGGTCCCAGAGAACAGTCCTGAGATTATTTTAAACAAGAAATGATGAAAACTTGGGTTAAGGTGGCAAATGCAGAGCTGACGGAAGTGAGCATTTGATTATTTAGTGCAGGGCTTGTCCTCAGAACATAATGGTGAGCATAGTCATATGGCAAGGATGGTTAAAGCCCTAAGAAGAAATGGAACCACTTGCACTGCATGACAGTCGGGACCCAGGACCAAGCTGTCTGGAGCTCCAGCGTTCAGAGGCCACAGAGGTGACCGAGCAAATGGAGCACATCAAGGAGTCATGGTAGAGACCCAGGCAGGAAACCAGGCAAGTGCAGTGTCCTGCTGGCTAAAGGAAGGATGCTTCAAGAGCGTCAGGAGTAAGTGTTGGGACTCAGAGAACAATACCCTAAATAAATGCTTCAGAAGCAGCTCTCTCTGACTTTCTCCCACCCTCCTGTCCCTGGCTCCTCATTCTCCCCTGGGACTAGCCCCAGAAACTAGAATCCCTCTTCCCTAAACCCAGCCATAACATCTAAAAATAGTGTTCTAACTTTCTCGCTGCCTTTCTGTGTAAAATCTGGTCATAAAGAAATTCTCTGACCTATGTTGTTTGACAGTAGGTCATAGGACCCCCATTCCAGAGAGGGTCCTGCCCCATACCCAGAACGAAGGAATGCTGCTCACAGAGTCCAGGAAGAATCTAGATGGACAGGCCTCGCTGGGTTTCCCCATTCAGCCTATTAGCATTATGTCATGACCTTTTTATCCAATCATATTTCTACATGTCTGTCCATATTTTGTTGAACCTCAATATGAAAATGGACAATTTCCCCTGTATCTTTGGGTCTTCATTCCGAAGGCTCCCCTGTGACACAAAACTAAGATACAAGAAGCTTGTATGACTTTTCACCTATTGATCTGCCTTTTGTCCAACTGATTTTCAGAGACCCTTCAGAGGAAGAAGGGGATGTTTTCCCTTGGCCCTTACATAAGAATGCCACTAATACAGCGGTAAAAAGAAATGAAAGCCTAATTCTCTTTTGCTTCATTTTTCCTGTTAAATAGTGAAAACAGTCAAAGCCATACATTTTCATTAGAGTCCTGTTTTTACTATGTCTTTTAAGTTTTTATGTGTTGTGTTCTTATTAATTTTTGAAATTACCAATAATTGTAGCTATTTCCTCTCTACCAAAAAGTTATTTTAGAGAATTTTGATTTTCAAATGATTGTATTTTTAATTTAAATAGTCATCAGTGTACAGAGAAAGAATTTTTAGAATTCTTTTGAGGTTCCTTGATTAAGAGAGGTGTTTTTACCTCGAATAAGGGTAGAATTAAGTTGACTTTTCTTCTGCAATAATCTAATTTAGACCTTCATTTAAAGAAATTCAACAAATTTCTAATGACAACTCTCTTTCCCTAGTTTCTAGCGCTCATTAGAGCTTTTTCTTACTTTCATATTTCATTCATTATTTTCACCAAAATCTGGAAATGATTAGATGTGCATTCAAATCATTGTCTTGTTCAGCAGCCAGTCTCAGGTAATAGTTTAGCTGCCTGACGCTACAGCTCTCTGCTCCAATGTAAACATTGTTTTTTGTTTTTTGTTTTGCTTCTTTGCTCTTTCCAGCACAGTGTTCTGTGACCATGGCAATACCAGAAGCATTTTAAATTCCTTTTGAAGAAAAAGACACTATCAGCTTAGAATTTAAGCTGGAAACCAACAGCAAACCTCCTTGTTTCTGAGCCATGTTTTTTCCTACCAACAACAATAACTCAGGAGTAACTTGAGGATATGTCTGTTTAATTGCCTCACCCCCAGTGTCAGATGGACAATAATAGCAGCACAAAGGACACGAGAGATCATCCAATTAGTACAATCCCCTGTTTTGTAGATGAAGAAAATGAGTCATTGCTAAGACTTTCACAGTTATTTAGTGGAAAATTTGCATTCATGTCTACACAAAGAGCAACGCCTTACACCTAGAAAACTAACGACTTAGTATGATTTATGGAAATGTAATTTTGGAAAGAGCTACCCATAACTTCAGGTCCTTCAGAAACCAGGAAGAATAGAAATGGCTTTGTCAGCCTTTAAAAATAGCTATTAATTTGCTATTCTAAATGTCAGCATGTAAGTTACTCCAGAGAGCAGGGCATGAAAACACTCAAAAGACATTGAGGAGATTTATACTTGAGTTCTCGTATTTCAAACTCATTGTACTTTCTTGATAATGAAGACAAATGATTTTTGTAAAACGTATGTTTGTAATTTAAAGACAGATAGATGCTGACTCTTTATGTGGATTAAAGTACTCTCTACATAAATAGCTGTCATCTGCTGTAGCCCCACCTGTCTCTACTCCTTTTTCAACTTCTTTTTTCCTTGTTTTCCTTCCAGCACTTAGTTGGAAATATATAGTTATCTAAATAAATAGTTACTTAAGCCTAATAGTTAAATAAATAGTTATTTAATCCCAAGAGTGAAATCTCATGTCTAAATGTTGGAAGGAATAATGCTAACACTATTCTGATGTCTTTTTCATTCTAACTCTGATTTTAATTCTAATATTAATACTAGCTAAAGTTTATTGAGTCCTTACTTGATACTCTAAATGCTTTACAGGAACTATCTCATTTAACGGAAATAGCAACCTACTACTCTCTCTCTCCATTTTACAGATTGAGAAACCAGAGAGGTTGCGTCTGATGGAAGTGGCAGAATGAGCCATCTACCCAGGCAGTCAGGATCTAGATAGAACCTGCAGTCTGTTTGAACCACTGAGCTCTACAACCCCACCCACTGGCTCATTTGGATATCAGGTCATATTCACATAAAAAGGTAAAACAGGAAATTATGGGAGCCTCCCCAGCCACAAATGAAAAGGGGCCACGGAACCAGTTTTTCTTGTAAAAAGGACAGTTAGTTGACCAAACTTGACCACGCATGCCACGGCAAGCTGATGACAGTTTTGCCACATATAATTTTTCTTTTTATTTTTTCTTTTTTTTTTTGAGATGGAATATTGCTCTTGTTGCCCAGGCTGGAGTGCGTGGCACAATCTCAGCTCACCACAACCTCCGCCTCCCGAATTCAAGTGATTTTCCTGTCTCAGCCTCCCAAGTAGCTGAGATTACATGTGCCTGCCACCAAGCCCAACTAATTTATATATATATATATATATATATATATATATATATATATATATGTTTTTTTTTTTTTTTTTCGTAGAGACAACTTTCACCCTGTGGTCAGGCTGGTCTCAAACTTCCAGCCTCAGGTGATCTGCCCGTCTCGGCCTCCCAAAGTGCTGAGATTACAGCTGCGAGCCACTGTGCCCGGCCCACACATGGTTTTTCATGAGCAGAGAGAAATGTACTGCATACATCTTAACCTCCAGCTGTTCATTTTGAGAAGGAATAAAGATCCAGAGGGAAAAGCAGACCCCATTCAGATGGTTTATAAACACTTAACCAATGCTCATAGCCAAGTGCAGAAGGATAGGAAGCTCACCAAACCTCCACAGGGTTTTGCCAGGTGGTGGTTTTTCAGGGCCCTTTTCTGTGAAAAACACTACATAAATCTTCTCTTGACTCAAATGAATTCTATTCTATCACACACTCTCATTTCACTGAGTAACTTTCCAAATCACAAGTTTATTTTCTGATAGGCAAATTCAACAAAATCCAACACACACCCACAACAGTCTGAATTCCAAATTTTTTTTTTTTTTTTTTTTTTTTGAGACGGAGTCCTGCTCAGTCTCCCAGGCTAGAGTGCAGTGGCACGATCTCCATTCACTGCAACCTCCACCTCCCAGTTTCAAGTGATTCTCCTGCCTCAGCCTCCTGAGTAGCTGGGATTACAGGCATGCACCACCATGTCCAGCTAATTTTTGTATTTTTAGTAGAGACGGGGTTTTGGCCTGGTGCGGTGGCTCACGCCTGAAGTCCCAGCACTTTGGGAGGCCGAGGCAGGCAGATCACCTGAGGTCAGGAGTTCGAGTCCAGCCTGGCTAACATGGTGAAAATCTGTTTCTACTAAAATTACAGAAAAATTAGCCCAACATGGTGGCACGCACCTGTAATCACAGCTAACTGGGAGGCTGAGGCAGGAGAATTGCTCAAACCTGGGAGGTGGAAGTTGCAGTGAGCCCAGATAGTGCCTTTGCACTCCAGGTTGGGCAACAAGAGTGAAACTCTGTCTCAAAAAGAAAGAAAAGAGGAGAAAAGTAGAGACAGGGTTTCACCATGTTAACCAGGCTGGACTTGAACTCCTGACTTCAGGTGATCCACCCACCTCGGCCTCTCAAAGTGCTATGATTACAAGCGTGAGCCACTGCACCTGGCCTGAATTTTTGACACAGATAAACATCCTTGTTACAAACAGGATTAGTATTTCCACTTTACAGATTAAGTCACTGAGGCTCAGGGAAGTCATGTGTTTCCCAAGAGACAGTCAGGCAGGCATGCCCCCTCCCACACCTGGGGACCTCACTTCTCTCTCACTGAGAAAAGGGATAGCAGCCAACCAGAAAACTTTACCTCGTCTCACCCTTTATCTATACTTACACGTTCTGTCCCTTCTGATACAGATAAAGACGTTTCCCTGAGCCTATCAAAACTGAACCATTTCATTCCAGCACTGGGTCCTAGTCCCTCTCTCTTAAGCGCGCTCTCCAGCGGTCAAGTTCTCCGTCTTGCACCTTTTTCACTGGTGCTTTTCCACCAGCCCACAGACCTACACTCACTTCCCAATTTTGAAGAATGCTTTATGCGATCCCTTATTTCTCTCCAGCTGTCATCTCGTATTTCTGTTGTTTCCTTTATTAAATTCTCCAGAGCTGCCTGTGGTTAATGTTTCAAATTCCCTACCATTCATTCTCTCTTTACCCGACCCCAGCCTGGCTTCTGCCCTTGCCGCTCCCCAGAGTGGGCTCTCATGGGGGTCTATAATCGCCAAGCAGCCAAACGCAGCAGATGTCTCCTGACTCACTTTCCCCGAACTCGGTACCTGAGAGAGAACTTCACCAACAGCAGGGTCACGGAGGACCCTATGTCCCCAGCAGGGGCTCTCTGATATGGTTTGACTCTGTGTCTCCACCCAAATCTCACCTTGAGTTGTGATCCCTGTAATCCCCACGTGTCAAGGGCAGGACCAGGTGGAGGTAATTGGATCATGAGACTGGTTTCCTCCATGCTGTTCTCGTGACCGTGAGTGAGTCTCGCGAGATCTGGGGGTTTATAAGCATCTGGCATTTCCCCTGTTTGTACTCATGTGTCCTGCTACCCTGTGAAGAAGGTGCCTGCTTCTCCTTCGATTTCTGCCATCATTGTAAGTTTCCCGAGGCCTCCCCAGCAATGCAGAACTGTGAGTCAATTAAAGCTCTTTCCTTCGTAAATCATCCAGTCTTGGGTATTTCTTCATAGCAGCGTGACAACAAACTAACACACCTTCGTATCACGTCTAGTGCCTTGAACATAACAAGGAAATCTTCCATGTCAGTGTTACTTACTGTGAAAGATGTCCTGCAGGAAAACTCATACAACATGAGGAATGAGACTCAGGTGTCTAAAGAAGTCCCACACTTTCAAAGCGGTACCAGCTGCCGATGTGTACGTCCAGTATGGCTGTAAGGGTTGGAATTTCAGAAGAAATTGATTTTTGCAATAGCGAATGTATGATAAAAAATAGAAAACTGTAGGAAATAGAAAATAGACCTGGTACAGTGGCTCACACCTGTAATCCCAGCACTTTGGGAGGCCAAGGCGGGTGGATCACGAGGTCAAAAGTTCGAGACCATCCTGGTCAACATGGTGAAACTTCGTCTCTACTGAAAATATAAAAATTAGCCGGTTGTGGTGGTGGGTGTCTGTATTCCCAGCTACTCCAGAGGCTTGAACCCAGGAGGAGGAGGTTGCAGTGAGCCAAGATTGTACCACTGCATTCCAGCCTGGGCGACAGAGCAAGACTCCATCCCAAAAGGTTTAAAAAAAAGAAAAATAAGTTACCCCTGAAGGTGAGGCCACACTCACTTATCGGAATCTCAAATGCTAAATGCCCAAGCCCATCAAGAGATCTCAGAGTACAGCACGTGAATATCGCCACCAGAGAAACTGACTACTCCTTGAGTGGCAGGAAACCTTAGGGAGTGAAAATTAGAGACTGTTACAATGTTCATAACCTCAAAAGGACAAACAGGATCCAAACTAAATCATGCATACAGAACAAATTCCAAGGTCAGATTCTACCAAAGCGGGTGTTGCAAGGATGAGCTCATGATCTCAGTGCGGGGGCCACTCTCAGACAAGCTCAAGCCCTATTGTGGAAACAATAGGATGGTCTGGACTCAAACGAACTGCCAACAAAATACGGGAGGAAATCCAGCTGCTGGTATGGAAAGGTGGAAATGTATTCCATAGGTATCCCGGCATTCCTGATGTTACTGAAGCAGCCTCTGAAGGCTCTTTGGAATAAGTTAGCAACCCCAATCATCAATTACAGTTTTATCCCAGTTTAACTATTGTATGAATTTTGACAACATAAAGACCATAAATATGAAACTCCTGGAACAAGACAAAAGAAGTTCAGGACCTTCAGGAAGAACACAGGGAAACTTCAGTGAGGACCAAGGGTTGTTAGTGAGGATTTTATTATAAGGAAGTAGTAGCAGCCTTCAAATCTCTGGAGAGCAGATGCTCAAGAGAAAGGAGAGCTCTTATGAGTTTTCCGTCATACATTTTTCTTTCCCAGATCCAAATCTTAAATAATCTCACACCTAAATTCTACAGCAATCTCCTTGCTAGGACAATCTGGGCATCAGTAACTCCTCCCACCCTTACCTCTAAATTAATCCGTCTTGAAATTGTTTGCATATCAGCAAGATCTGTTTATTGACACTTGACACGAAGCTGACTCATTGAGCCCTCAGAGCTTAATTCTCTCCCTATGCTTCTTTGTCTTCTGAGGATGCCGATACAGTAAGTACCAACCAATCCAATCTTTCATCCATGATGATTGCCTTTGAGTATTATTCCATGATTTGTAATTTCTATTATGTGTCTCTTTCCCAACTGGATCATGACATTTTTTGAAAACAGTGTGTTATCTACTTCAGGATAGGATATATTTGAAATCCCTTTCTAGGCATGAATTTCCTATTTTATCTGTCTTTATAAAATCCTTGATCCAGAAGCCACTGTTCCAAGAACGTATGCAATGAAAGAGGTTCTTGCTTTTGTCTGTCTCTAAGACAGTCAACATATTGGCTGCAGGTAATCAGATCAGAAAATTACAATCATGTTAAACTCTGACAATTTCCTTCTCCTAAAGGCAAGGTTTTTATATCTGGAGACAGAGGAGGGCACACACCCTGCAATCTTATCTCCTTTGGGACAAGGGACTATATACTTTTCTCCAGGAGATAGAAACACCCGTATTTCACCTATTTAACAGCAAGGAAACTTTATGATTTGGGTCAAGATCTCCAGTTCATAAATGCACTAGGACTCCCTTCTGTTCTGATTGCCCCAATACCAGCTTTTGCTTTTTCGTGCATCCAACCCTGCCAGCCACTCCTATTTGCACTTCTCTATTAAGGTCTCCAGAATATTTGGCCCTGACACTTAGAGTCTTTTGTGGTTCTCCTCATAGAAATTCCTAGAAGGAACATATTGTACTTCTGGTTACTCCGTATTTGCTCACTATATCAATGTGACAACAGAGGCTGTCTATAAACAAGTTTACTTTCCGTCCAGTCAATGAGAAGCATCAACAAAACATAAAGCAAATATAGATTTACCGTAAGATGGTCACATAGAACATGTTTCTGCTGTAAGTTGACCTTCTGTACTTCTTCCCAGAGGAATTAGAGGATAGTTTTTCTGTCTCCTGAAGATGCTAACTTAGGATGATGTTTGAAGGGAACAAACTTAGTTTTTAATGTTTGTCTCCTCCAAAACTCATGTTGAAAATTAATTGTCATTGTAACAGTACTAAGAAGTGGGACCTTTAAGAGGTGAATGAGCTGTGAGGACTTCATCCTCATGGATGGGTTTAATGCCTTTAGGAAAGGACTTTTGGTCAGGCATGGTAGCTCATGCCTGTAATCCAGCACTTCGGGAGACCAAGGCGGGCAAATCACAAGGTCAGGAGTTCAAGACCAGCATGGCCAACATTGTGAAACCCCACATCTACTAAAAATACAAAAATTAGCCAGGCGTGGTGGCAGGCACCTATAATCCCAGCTACTCAGGAGGCTGAGGCAGGAGAATCCCTTGAACCCAAGAGGCAGAGGTTGCGGTGAGCTGAGACTGTGCCATTGTACTCCAGCCTGGGTGACAGAGCGAGACTCTGTCTCAAAAAAAAAAAAAAGAAAAAAAGAAAGGGCTTTCAGGAGTAGGTTGTGTCTCTCCTCAGAGTATGCAGTGCCCAAGGTACCATCCTGCGAACAGAAACCGAGCCCTTACCAGACACCGATCCTGCCAGCACGTTGATCTTGGACTTTCCAGCCCCCAGGACTTTGAGAAATAATTTTTTTCTGGTGGGGTGCAGTGGCTGACGCCTGTAATCCCAGCACTTTGGGAGGCCGGGGCGGGCAAATCACAAGGTCAAGAGATCGAAACCATCCTGACCAACATGGTGAAACCCCCTCTCTACTAAAAATACAAAAATTAGCTGGGCGTAGTGGCATGTGCCCGTAGTCCCAGCTACTTGGGAGGCTGAGGCCAGAGAATTGCTTGAACCCGGGAGGCAGAGGTTGCATTGAGCCAAGATCGTGCCACTGTACTCTAGCCTGGTGCCTGGCAACAGAGCAAGACTCTGTCTCAAAAAAAAGAAAGAATTTTTTCTTCGAAATTATCCAGTCTATGTTATTCTGTTATAGGAGCACAAAAGAGACTAAGATGAAGCTGAATCCTGCCCGAAGACACGTTTCCTAACACATCACGCACACACAGATAAAATCTCTGTCCTCATGGAGCTTCTAGGGAAGTTTCTAGTGAACCACAAACTAAAAACCAGTACATATAGAAGATCTTAGAATATAGAAGATATTAGATAATAAATGATAAACAAGAAGCAGAAAGCAGGAAGCAGGGTAAGAAAAGTTGGGTGGGAGACATATTGAAATTTGGCAGTGTTGGGGGCAAGCTTCACTGAGAAGGTGAATTGAAGGAAAGTTCGTGGTTAAGTGAGGGATGAGTTATATGATATTGAGGATAGAATGTTGCAGGCAGAAGGAAAACAGCAAATGCAAAGGCCCTGGAAAGGAAGCGACCTGGCATGGTCAAGAAATGGCATGAGGGCCCGTGTGGCTGCAGCTGAGCAAATAAAGGGAAGCAAGGTGGGGCATGAATTCACATGGCACAGGTTCACGTGGGGCCTCTCTGTCCTATTAAAAATGCTGGCAGGGCCTGGCACAGTGGCTGGTGCCTATGATTCCAGCATTTTGGGAGGCCAAGTCAGGAGGATCACTTGAGTCCAGGAATTCAAGACCACCCTGGGCAAGAGGGCAAGACCCTGTCTCTACCAAAAAAAAAGAAATTAAATTAGCTGGACATTGCCTTGCACACCTGTAGTCCTAGCTTCTCAGGAGCCTAAGTGAAAAGATCACTTGAGCCCAGGAGTTGGAGGCTCCTGTGAGCTGTGATCCCACCACTGCACTCTAGCCTGGGTGACAAAGTGAGACTTTGTCTCTAAAAAATAAAAAATTCACGAAATAACAATAAAAATGTTAGACTTAACTCTGAATATAACAGAAAGTCATGGGCATAATTTGAGTTACAGGAATGGCATGATTTGAATGAAGATTTCAGAGGATCACACAACCTGCCACATTGTGAACAGACCAAAGGGAGACAAGGACAGAACAGACCCGTTACACGAAGCAGTTTTAATCATCCCAGTACAGGAGAGTGTGGAACCCAGTGATTGCAGCAGAGATGAAGACATGTAGAGTGCTGGAGGACACGGCGAAGGGTGAAATGATGGGATTTGCTGATGGGCTGGGTGTGGAACATGAGAAAAAGTGAAGGCTCATCGGTAACTCCAGGCTTCTGATGGGGGGCAATGGCAGTGTCTTTGTCTGCTTGCTTATTTGTTTTGTGTGAGTGGCAAGAAGAAAAAGAGTTACCACGGATTGAGATGGAAAAGTATTCAGAAGGATAAATAAATCGCTGAATGTGTTGGTGTAGTCTTACTCCATCTGATTAATACTCCATCTGATTAATTCAGCAGATGAACATTTTTTGAGTGGTGATTTCACGTGAAGCTCTGTCTTAGATGTCAACGATACAGAAAGGAATTTAATATTGCCCTTACCCTGAGGGAATTAACAATCTAGTGGAAGAGATAGATGTGTAAGATGGTGTTTCAAACAATTTACTTCTTCATCAAGAGAAGGAAATTCATTACCACGGAAGAGAAGTTAGTTTATTATCCCACAGTGATAAACAAAATCACTAAACAAAATCACTCCCATCCCCCACTTACTGTAATGTAAGTGAGAAGTTGAACATGTCCTCATCCTGAGCAAGTCCTAACTGCTAAAGCTTAAACTTGAGTTACCGTGAGGACCCACCCTCACTCCATCCTAAGCAGGTAAACAGATGACTTTATAGGAAAAGACATGGGTTGACAGAATAGCTTTATTTTCCTATATTCAAAAATTCCCCCATCTTTAAAGATCAGCTGTGAGAACCCAGGAGAACAGGAGACGTAGGAGTAAATCAATTTAAAATAAACTCATGATGTCCGTCTGAATACAGCAGTTGGGCAAACTGCAGGAAAAGTGCCGGCCAAAAAACTCAAATAGCTTATTATCATTCTAGAGGCACTGCTGGTTCACGAATCTTTCCTCAAGGTGTTAAGATTTTAGACTCGGGTAAATGATTGCATGTTTTATTTTGAATCACTTATTTATGGTGTAATTCCATAAAGTTCTGTATTGTAGACAGTCTGTTTTATCCCCCAGTTTTCAGAAGCATATAACCTTTTCTTTGCAGTTATAGAGAGACTGAGTTTCAGCTACATGGGCAACCTACAATCCATCTGAGTTGAGTGATTAGTATGTCAGTTACGCAAACACTTTGCATCTTCTATTTCCTCCTGTAGATAAATTGGGTTATTAAAAAATGTGGTGATATCTCAACAGAAACATTAAAGAGGACAAAATCAAAGTGAGCTTGTAAACTTTCTTCACAAGATGGTTTAGTAGGTGGAAAGTTGGCAGAATTGACCAACTGAATATTTTTTTAACTCATGCAATCTCTCCTCATTGGAACAAGCTAGCATTTACCAAGTCCTTCTTGCCTACACTGACAGAACAAAGTTTGAGAAGGGAAAAAATTTGAGGAGACTGGAGTGACTCCATTAAATGGAAGGTACCGCATGGTAAACAGGAAAAACAGGTGCATCGATTTGATATTAATTGTAATCTATTTGCATTATCCATTAGCAAACTAAACAGGAAAATTCCTTTACTTTTCTGAGCCTTGAATTACAGATTATTAAGTGGAATGCTGTATTAATGTTTATAAAGGGCCTATAATTAGAGATATTACAAATGGTAGTTACTGTTAATATGTCTGCATAAATGTTGGAACAATCACGGTAGTCAATGACCAAGAAAGTTTCAAGTAGAGGATATGTTTCTTTGGGGCTAAACTATTCCCATTGTACGTTGGTAATTCCAAGAAAAGAGAGAGATTTTATTGCTAGTCAAGGCCTCTGCCTTCTGTTCTTTGCATTCCCCCAAATTCAAGTGTCCTTTAAATCCAGACACAGAAGAGGATGATGATTCACTAATCACTCTCACCTACCAGATAATATTTATTGCACATACAAATATGGGTAGAATACTAAGCCTATGATCTAAATAATATACGATAAACAAGGTGGATTAGTGGCTGCCTACATTATTCTATACTCAAATCTCTGGTAAGGTGTCCCTGTCTGGCAGCCATCATATTCATACTCACTCCATTGCCTCACCAAAAAGTCTGATATTCCACTTGCTATCCAAAATGCATTGCTAGGAGATGAAATCCAAGTTCACTTGATCCCGTCTCCTCATTTAGTTTTCTTCCTGGCATCTGTCACTGTCAAAAATTATTGCCTCACTTGTTTACTTGTCTGTATTCACCCACCAGTATGTAACTCCAGGAGAGCAAGGACTTTACCATCTTCGTTTACCCACTAGTGCCATCCTGCGCAGTGTGAGACCGCCAGACAGCTCTCCCCTTGTAGAGATCAGAATACCGTAGTCAAGACAAAGACTATCTGACCTGCGGAAAGTTGGGATATGTTATTGATTCATGAGGCACATCCACATCATGAGAGTTGAGTAAGGTGATAGGAAGCTCTGCTCACAGCATTAGCACAGGTCAAGCCCCCATCCTATTGAAATAACATTTATAATGCCCTCTCATGTTTCTCTGTCGCATCACTAGAGGACCCCACATCCCATAGCCATCCCAGGAGCTCTCTGCTGGGAGAGAAGGAAAAATGGGCTTTCTTATTTGTGTCACTGAGGGGGTCTCCTCTCTTGATCTGGGAGATTCCTGGTGAGCGAGGTGTAGAAGATCAGAGAGGTGGCTTCTCAAATCCTCCACGTGGACCGTGGTGCTTTAGATAAACGGACACCACGGTTACTTCTCAGATTCCCAGCACTAGCAATTCATAGGTTTTACATGAATCAATGGAGACGGCAAAGAATCGCACTCTGTCTCTTTTCTGATTGCTCCCAACCTAAGTAGAGGCTGAATTATCCTGGCTCTAGCACTTCTGCTCTCGCCGGGATTTCAGATGCTGCCAGATCCTTCCCCTTCCCCTGCCCCCAACTGTGAGTATTTCTGGGAATCTCTGGAAACTGTTCTTCCTTCTCTCTGAACTAAGCTTGTTTCAAAACTATCTCCTGTCATTCTCAGGGTGTTATGGCTGTTTCAGTTCCACAGGGCTGTGGGGCACAGTCCACAGCATGGTGAGTGCTGTCACCACTGTGGCTGCAGCTGACACCTGCCCCTCACAATCGCTACCTGGCCCTGGGGACCCTGATGTTCCTTGCTAGAGGGCACCATAGCTCTGTGCCTGCCACATGCCTAGGCCACTAAAAGACGCACAGTAAAGGCCACATGCGTTTCCCAGTGGCCTGACCCATAACTTGCCCCAGGATCTTGTGGCTTTTTCTGAGCGGAGACGCTGTTGTTGTTGGGACTGAAATAAGCCACAAGTAAGTCTCTAGTTGAGATTTACTCAAAGATTCCCTTTCCTCTGGGTTTGCATTTCTGCCTTAAGGCATACATTGTAATTGTTACAGACCAAGGCATTGAGTGGACCGTGTGTGCTTGTGAGAGGTCTGCCATAATTCTGCCAGAAACATTTTTCCCCTCTGGAAAGCCAGGAGGCAGGTCCTATGCTTCTCCCCAGCAAGCAAAAATGGAAGGCCCTGGAAAATCTCTGTGTGCTCCTGCCAATATGGGGAGTTACCCCACTGTGCCCTAGCATGCCCAGCAACAGGAGCATGAATATGAGCTGCTGCTCATACTGTCCCAACAAGCCCAGCCTGTCTCCAGAGCTGCCATGGCACCCAGGCTGTGGGATGGTGAGCGCAGAGTGGCAGGACCTTGGCTAGCTGCCCCACTCAGCCCCAGCTCCCACATCTCAGGCTGGACATGCTGTGCCTCAGGGCTCCAGAGGTCAGTGCCCCAGCTCTTTGCATTTTCCTAATGTACCTCGCTGTCCCTGAAACCCAGATGTGCATTTAGAAACTGGCCTGGGGACAAATTTGAGTAACTGCCACCATTCTCAGATTTCTTGTTCCTTTACCTGCAGTGCACTAAGTCACATTGTAATATTGGGGTTCAGGGATTCAGGGTGCCCTCAGCTCCCCTGAGAGGACGTTTCTCCAGGTTCTTGGCCTCCTGCCCTCTCAAGAATGAGAGCAGGGACCACAGCGCAGTGTGCAGTAAATGCCAGACTCAAAAGTGTTTGTAGAAAGTGATCTATTTAGAGACAGAGAGAAACAGGAGAAGGAGAGAGAAAGAAACAGCTAACTCTCACACTGAGTGAGAGAATCCAGACAGATGGAATCCAGGAGAGGAAAGCAGCTTCCAGGAGAGTGTTAGGGAATAAAGAGAGATGGCGTTTAGGAGGGGAAGACAGGTTTCCATGAGACAGTGTGGAAGGGGACCCCAGAGGGGAAATCCAGGAGAGAGAAAGACGGCTTCCACGAAGGCAGTGTTTGTGGAAGGGGACCCAAACATGGAGTGTGAAGGGGTGTGGAAGAAGGGGCTTTTATCCTGGGAGGAAACCTCATCTTGTCTAAGACCCCATGCCAACAAAAGGAGTTTTTCAGAACTTCCACTGGAGTGATTGCCTCTTAGTTTCTTCCTGTGCCTGCGAAATTCAAACATAAACCTTTAAATCTTCCAGATAGAGAGAGATGGGAGTGGGGCATGGTGCTAGGAAGTTCTTGCCCTTAAAAATACGCCCCCACCGGGCGTGGTAGCTCATGCCTGTAATCCCAGCACTTTGGGAGGCCGAGGTGGGCAGATCACGAGGTCAAGAGATCGAGACCATCCTGGCCAACATGGTGAAACCCCGTCTCTACTAAAAAATACAAAAAGAAAATTAGCTGGGCGTGGTGGCACACGCCTATAGTCCCAGCTATTCAGGAAGCTGAGACAGGAGAATTGCTTGAAGCCAGGAGGTGGAGATTGCAGTGAGCCGAGATTGCGCCATTGCACTCCAGCCTGGTGCCTGGCGACAGAGTGAGACTCTTGTCTCAAAACAACAACAACAAAAAAACACTACGCCCCCTTGTGGACGGGGAAAGAGAACATCTTCCCTCAGCATCACAAGCCTGCATCATTCTTAGATGCATTCTGTCCTGGAAGACCCGACAACCGTACCCACTGGCAACTCCACGCACCCACAGCAATAGGAATGGCTTCCATTCTTTTCTAACAGGTTTTTCAGAGCCCCCACAAAGACTCTTCTCCCAGGAAAGACTATCCTACCATTTTGAAAAAAAATGCTCAGGAATTCCTTAAATCTAGTATGGACTGGTAGAAAGCTGTGTTGCAGTCTGGGAACCTAGGAAGGGAAATGAAAGGCACTCACAGCCGGAATGGAGCATGCAGGAACAGTTTTCCACATGACTGTACTGCCAGCCTGCACACCTGGGGCAGTGTCCACTCTACAGTACCACCAGTCTCCACACCTGGAGCAGTTTCCACACTACAGTACATCATTCTCCACACCTGAGACAGTTTCCACGCTACAGTACCACCATTCTCCACACCTGGGGCAGTTTGCACACTACAGTACCACCATTCTCCACACCTGGGCAGTTTCCACACTACAGTACTGCCAGCCTGCACACCTGGGGCAGTTTCCACACTATAGTACCACCGGCCTCCACACCTGGGGCAGTTTCCACACTATAGTGCACCATTCTGCATACCTGGGGCAGTTTCCACACTACAGTACCACCATTCTCCATACCTGGGGCAGTTTCCACATTACAGTATGCCATTCTCCACACCTGGGGCAGTTTCCACACTACAGTATGCCATTCTCCATACCTGGGCAGTTTCCACACTACAGTACACCATTCTCCACACCTGGGGCAGTTTCCACACTACAGTACCACCATTCTACACACCTGAGACAGTTTCCACACTACAGTACCACCATTCTCCACACCTGAGACAGTTTCCACACTACAGTACCACCATTCTCCACACCTGGGGCAGTTTCCACACTACAGTACCACCAGTCTCCACACCTGGGGCAGTTTCCACACTACAGTACCACCATTCTCCACACCTGAGACAGTTTCCACACTACAGTACCACCATTCTCCACACCTGGGCAGTTTCCACACTACAGTACCACCATTCTCCACACCTGAGACAGTTTCCACACTACAGTACCACCATTCTCCACACCTGGGGCAGTTTCCACACCACAGTACCACTGGCCTCTGACATATTTGAGTATTTGTTTTTGAAAGGCCTCCAAGTAACTGCACCCTGATGGAAAACATTTTATAAGTTACCAGGCACTGAGAGGATAAAGACCTCCAGGAGAGGAATTCCGGGGTGGTATCCAGCCAAGGGACAGCAGAAGGAAAAGTAAGGGGTCACGGCAGGCTCCACAGTAGGAAGTGTTTCCATGGCAAAGACAAGTTATATGGATGCCAAATGTTTCCATAGAGTAAGAATGAAAGTGGCATGGCCTTAAATTTCAAATAACTTTGGTAAATTAGAGATTAGATCCTGGAGGCCACAGTTATAATTTACCAACTACTGTAGATTATAAACTATGATATATAGCATTAAATTATCATTATACCGTACTTTGAAAAATAGCCTCTATTGTTTATAGTATATAGTAGCTATCTTAAGCCAGCTTTCCCAAGGCCTTCCTGGGTTTAGCTGATCATATTCCATTTCTAGGCTTACAAATTCTAGAGCCCAACCTATGGTAAGATCAAATCTACAAGTTAATAACCCCTTTCCACAGAACTTCCTTTTATGCTAACATTTCTTTTGTGCTCTTGAAAAATGAATGTAGCTCTATGTCTATGAAATCATTTTAAATGAGCACATAAAGATATAGAGTGAACACTGTGAAACACTATAAATTCTCTAGTCTCTGGCAAACTTTATGTTGTAACCTGACTGTGCTGAACATAGAAACATAGTTCTTATCCTGGGGCAAAACCTTCAAGCAAAGATGTTTTTCCTTCTCTTAAATCTATTCCACACCTAAAAGTTATTCTCTGTTCTAAACTGAAACGTTCAGGAGGATAAGAACCATAATTACTTACTTTTGTATTCTAGTGTCTAATACACAATGGGTTGCTGATAAATGTTTGCAAATGAATAAAGAAATTAACTGCATCATTTTGTTTTCTTTCTTTTTTTTTGGAAAGAGAGTCTCACTCTGTTGCCTAGACTGGACGGTAGCAGTGTGATCTTAGCTCACTGCAACATCTACCTCCTGGTTCAAGCGATTCTAGTTTCTTAGCTTCCCAGGTAGCTGGGACTACAGGCATGTGCCACCACACTCGGCAAATATTTGTATTTTTAGTAGAGATGGGGCTTCACCATGTCAGTTAGGCTGGTCTCGAACTCTTGGCCTCAAGTGTTCCTCCCACCTCAGCCTCCCATAGTGCTGAGATTACAGGCGTGAGCCACTGCACCTGGCCTGCATCATTATTTTCAATTTGATAACTGAATGATCTATAGCTGAAAGTATTTTCACACAAGTTGAAAACTGACAACCAAATGTATAAATTAGGCCAAAGTGATCTAAGGTGTAATAATATTGGCTAAAAGAAACTTATATTGGTTGATAATTACTATGAATATTAGACACACACACACACATACACATACCTCAGGAACAATTTGGTAAAACTTAAAATTATTTGGTTATGAGGGAAATATTTTGAGATGCCATTTAAAAGATATTTACAAAAGCACCTATAATTATAAAACTGAAAGGTATTAGAAAAAGCATTGGCACCTCATTAACGTAGTGTTTTGAGAATTAAGTGATATAACACGTGTAAAACCTTAGAATAGGGGCTAGGACATACTTAGAGCTCTGTGTATGTTGGCTGGCGATGACAAAGGAAGTGTTGTTACCATCTAAATTTGTAAAACCTTAAAAATATCCATTTGAAATTGAAATTAGTTAACAAAACATTGACCGATCACCTAGGATACGCCAATTCTGTATAAGGAACCGGAGAAGAAGTGATTAGTAAGGCATGGTTCCCCCCCGCCAGTATGCCATGATCAGACCACCATAAATAACGAAAACGCAGCGTACATGGTGCAAGAGTGAAATGCACTCAAAGCTCTATGGGGACACATCAAGGTAAGCAACTCACCCTGCTCAGAAGAGAACATGAAGGCTTCATAGCAAAGTGACCTTGGAATCGGATCACAGAGGATTCAGACAACAGAGGAAGAAAAGTGTTCCAAGCAAAGAAAACAGATATTTAAAAACCTGGAAGCAGGACAGATGCGGGGCACCCATTTTCATTAAAGTATAGACAACAGAGAGAAAAGGTAGGTGAGACTGGGGAGACATGGCTTCAGGCTGTCAAGGGCCCTATGGATATAGGATTTTTCTTGTAGACAAGGTAAAACCACCAAAATTTTGCACATGTAACTTATTTTAAAATAGTATTTTATCAAATACTTTGGAGACCTTATGAGAGCGGAGCCACTGAAAAAACAGAGAATGATGTAGACGTGTGATAATGTTTCAGAAGACAGACTCTAGCTTTGCTGTCCTTCCCGGGGAGCCGCTGAGAGCAGCGGCAATGTTATCAGCTGCATTTGCACTCCAGTGGACTTAAAGAACTTAATTTAGTATCAGGGATTAATTAAGGCATTGGGAAGAATCCGGCTCATTGCCCCTGACCAAGGTTGTGAAACAATGCTGTTTCTGCATCTATTATTCACAAAACTAAGATGAATCCTGATTTCCTCAGATTTCAGTGTTTCCTCTTATAATTGCACATGCAGAGCCATGAGAAAAAAACAAGCTAACTCCAAGGCAATTAAGTACCAATAGGAAGGATTCTCCTGATTTATTTATTTAGCTGCTCTTTGGAAACTCTATATTGACATGCGTGTGATGGTCTTTATATATGAATCCTTATCTTTAGAAATGAAAGTACCTATTAAAAATTTAAAAGTACTGACTATTATGAATATAAATGGGATTTCAAATACTATGGGCTTCAAAATGTTCTATCGTGTGTGACAAGAAGTGAAAGCCTCTCAGTCCAAAAGTTAGGTTTCAAAGGCGAGCATTTTACACTTTCTATATCCACTGTGACATTTTATTATGGAAAGAAATCTTCTTGGAATAATGTGGCTATTTCTTACATTTAGTAGAGAGCTGTTTCTAGGTAGGGATAGGGAGTTGTTTCAATGGACCTTTATTATTATAGATTTTCATGACAACTGCTTAGAGTTCATTCCCGATTCTCTCTATTACATTTAAATTTGGTGACTTGGATGGTCAGAGCACTAAATATGTCTTTCTTTTCCTTCAGGGAGATTTGTACATGTTTTGATGGACCCTTAGTATCATGATGAAAAATAAATTGTCTCTATTTTTCCTTTCCAACGTCAGTAATTTTGTATGATTATTTCCCTTCTGAAATAGCTGTTGTTCTATTGCATTTTCAAGGTCCGCTTAAGTACTCAAATCTACTCACAGTTATATCCCTGGATGGCAGTTCGAAAAAATGTAAAATATTACATAGCAAAATGGAGGCTGTCTTTAAAGAAAGATAACATTTTAATCTCCATTCAAAGGAAAATTATAGAGCTTTTACCCATCTCAAAAGCCCAGAAAGGTTAAATAACTTACCCAAGGTCACATAACTTGTAAATGGCAGATCTGCCTGACTCCAAACTTCTCAGTTTCCCACTGACATCCCAGGACCTCATTTCACATCAGTGTGAAGCCACTGATGCTTCCACAGGGTACCCTGGATGCCTGGCCTCAGGCAGATGAGGAGCTGAAATGCCGTCTTTTTCTACATTTATTCACTCAAGAAACATTTTTCAAGTACCAGATGCAGGGCCCTATGTTTGCAACAATAAATACCATTCTTGGCCCGAGAAATGCTTCGCCAAATGAGGGATGAAATCTCATGAAATAAAAAAAGAAGAAAGAAAAAGCACAGTTACGTGTTAAGTGCTGTAAAAAGGAATGTGGAAGAGCAGAGAAGGAACGGAGTCTTCTACTGCAATAGGGTGAGGGGTAGGATGGTGAGACGGGCATGGGGCCTGCCTGTCCCTGGAAGCTGTGCAAAAGAGATGGGTAGACAGAGATAAGTGTCTACCACAATCAGGAATTAGATAAAAATCCAAACTCCTTTTTTTAAACACTCAAATCCTCAATGGCTCAACCCCCTGATTTTTATTTGCACTTTTATAGCTGAGACACTACCTATTTCTGCCTGTATTTCTCAAATCAAGGTCTCCTTTCAATTCCCATTTTCACCATGTTATCCAAAGATACCACTACCCTAAGAACATGTTACGAGGATGCAATATTACCTTAAAAAGGTGTAACCTCTTTAACCCCTCTAATCTGCCCTCTTGCAGCCACTAGAGCTGTCTTTTTGGAATGCATACTTGACCATGTCATTGTTGTTCTCAAAACTTTTTAATGGCTTCTTGGGACCAAAGTAATTGGTTTGCAAGCTATGTTTGCAATCCTCTTCACTTTTGTAAGTAAAATCTTAGACATAGAACTCCAATGACTGAAGTACATTAAAATGTAATTTATTTGCAGAAGAATTGTTTCCAGTCCTGTGGGCCTTGGGGATTTGGAAAACATAGTTTTACAACACGAGGGATCAAGAAGCACTCCTCGGTGCAGCATTAGTAGGCACCATTACTACGAATTATAACTTAGATCCTTACCACTGGCCAGTGTTGGGGTCAGTAGGGAGCATGCCACCGAGGCCGGAGTCATAAGCAGCACTTTGAAGATCCCTAGGTGATTTGTATGCATTTTAAGAGGTGAGCCACACAGATTTAAGGTACTTTAGCATTCTGCACCTTTCACTTACTGATTGTATGATTCCCACCATCTGACCCCAGCAGTCTTCACAAGGTGAACACCTGCTAGAAGCATGTGTTACTACATTTCATGTCTCCTGTGCTCCAGGCGTGCTGGGCCCCTTCCTCTCAGGTCACGCCGTGTGCTCTTCTCACTTTCTTTTTTTTTTTTTTTTTTGAGAAGGAGTTTTGTTCTTGTTGCCCAGGCTGGAGTGCAAAGGCACGATCTTAGCTCACTGCAACCTCCGCCTCCCAGGTTCAAGCGATTCTCCTGTCTCAGTCTCCTGAGTATCTGGGATTACAGGCATGTGCCACCACGCCCAGCTAATTTTGTATTTTTAGTAGAAATGGGGTTTCTCCATGTTGGTCAGGCTGATCGTGAACTCCCAACCTCAGGTGATCCGCCCACCTTGGCCTCCCAAAGTGCTGGGATTACAGGCGTGAGCCACTGCGCCTGGCTGCTCTTCTCACTCTTACTTCACCATCTGAGTTTACCTGCCCACCCTATTCCCTACCCTCAACTCTGCCAATCGGAAAACAGCCTATACTTTACAACACAGCACCAGTACAGATGAGATCTATTTTCTTGAGACTTCATAGCACTCAGCACCATTCTTAGACAATGTGGGTTATATTTTTTAGATTTTAGTTATTTGTTTTTCATTTTACCTCCTCCCATATTGAAAGCATTCAGGGATCGGGGACTTGGGGTGCTTAGCACGATGTTTCAAGTATTCATGAAATATTTCTGGAATGGAACTGATAGTTACTAAAAGGAGAACTAAACGAAGGAGAGGGGAGTAAACTGAAGTCAAATGACCAAGGCTCTAATTCTACCCCTGCCAAAAACCAAGGTATTTTAGTCAAGCCACCTAATGCCTGTAATTCAAGTTCTGTGACATGAGGAGTCCCTTCAAACTCTAGGATTATGTTATTTGTGGGTAGAGGTGGTCATGTGTGAAACATCTGCCAAGATTATAAATTTCAAACCATATTCAGAGTGTTACAAAACTGAAATCCATCCTATACCTTTACTCTCTTAAAAATACACATAAAAGCCGGGCGCGGTGGCTCACGCCTGTAATCCCAGTACTTTGGGAGGCCGAGGTGGGTGGATCACGAGGTCAAGAGATCGAGACCATCCTGGTCAACATGGTGAAACCCCGTCTCTACTGAAAATACAAAAATTAGCTGGGCATGGTGGCACGTGCCTGTAGTCCCAGCTACTCGGGAGGCTGAGGCAGGAGAATTGCTTGAATCCAGGAGGCGGAGGTTGCAGTGAGCTGAGATCGCGTCATTGCACTCCAGTCTGGGTAACAAGAGCGAAACTCTGTCTCAAAAAAAAAAAAAAAAA
>PVKV010008467.1:73788-87887 GCA_004027835.1 Alouatta palliata | reverse complement strand
AAAAAAAAAAAAAAAAAAAGGCCAGGTGCGGTGGCTCACATCTCTAATCCCAGCACTTTGGGAGACCAACGTGGGTGGATCACGAAGTCAGGAGTTCAAGACCAGCCTGACCAACATGGTGAAACCCCATCTCTACTAAAAATACAAAAATTAGCTGGGCGTGATGGCGTGTGCCTGTAGTCTCAGCTGCTTGGGAGGCTGAGGCAGGAGAATGGCTTAAACTGGGGAGGTGGAGGTTGCCGTGAGCAGAGATTTGCAGTCCAGCCTAGGTGACAGAGCAAGACTCCATCTCAAAAAAAAATAAAAATAGAGAACAGGAAGTCTTCCTTCCCTTCCTG
Organism: Alouatta palliata; assembly: GCA_004027835.1. Taxonomy (NCBI): domain Eukaryota; kingdom Metazoa; phylum Chordata; class Mammalia; order Primates; family Atelidae; genus Alouatta; species Alouatta palliata. Next base: position 87,549 of record PVKV010008467.1, on the reverse strand, counting down.
GGTGTCTTTGGTCATCTGGGCTCTGATGCTGGAGCCATGCCAGATAGGGGGTTATGGTGCTAAAATCTAGTAAAGTTACTGGTGAACTAGGGTTCAGTGGGCTACTTACCAGTTGTTCCTTCCATGTGTTCATCTGTGACATTTGTAGCAGGGGATTGCAATTAGGGAGAGCTGCAAAGTCAGGACAAACGGAAGAAACCTAGCAGTGACCATGAAGTGAGCGCCTCCTAGGTGTGAGGCTGGTACCTGTTACCATCTCTGTTTTCCAGCGGGGGTCGCCATGTGTAGACATGTTGAGTCACTTGCTCAGGGCCGTACAGCTGAGCCAGGTAGAGCTGGGATTCCATCCCACGTTTAACTATAGAACGTGCCCTAAACCACTGGGCAACACCGCCGCATTATGAAGCATGTGTAAAAGCTTTCCAGTCGGGCAAGTCTGTATATAAGACTTACTTAAAGTTAAAAGACAAAATAAGGTCATTGTATTAAAAAAAAAAAAAAAAGCCACTACTTAGTGGTATTTAGACAACTATTTGCCAAAAGCTGGTAGGGGTGAGGGAAGGTGTGAGAGCAGGTCCTGGAAGCATCCTTGATCATTGTCAGAATAGTTTTGTATGAATTTGTACAATAAAAAATAGAACTAATGGGGTACATTAAGTGTTTGTATCTTGGGGTAAGACACAACTTCAAAAGTTTATTATTTTGAACTAACTTTCTCAGTTTGAATGTCTCTTTTTTTGAGACGGAGTCTCGCTCTGTCGCCAGGCTGGAGTGCAGTGGTAGGATCTCGGCTTACTGCAACCTCTAGCTCCCAGGTTCCATCAATTCTCCTGCCTCAGCCTCCTGAGTAGCTGGGATTACAGATGCGCAACACCATGCCCAGCTAATTTTTGTATTTTAGTAGAGATGAGGTTTCACCACATTGGTCTGGCTGGTCTCGAACTCCTGATCTCATGATCCTCCTGCCTCAGCCTCTTAAAGTGCTGGGATTACAGGCATGAGTCACTGTGCCTGGCCAGTTTGAGTATCTTGAATGACTATTGTAGGGAAGAGCAGGGATAAGGGAAGAAAAGGGATACATGTTCCTCACCTATCTCACAGTTTATGGCTGACACACCTATAACAAAAGACAGATTAACAACAGAAAACGACAAATGTGTTAAACCAAAGTTTTACATGACACAGGAGCCTTCAGAAATGCAGACCAAAAGACCCAGGGAAAACTGTATTTTTATTTTATTTTGTTATTTTTTATTTTATTTTTGAGATGGAGTCTCTCTGTCACCCACGGTGGAGTGCAGTGGTGTGATCTCGGCTCACTGCAACCTCCACTTCCCGGGCTGAAGCGATTCTCCTGCCTCAGCCTCCCGAGTAGCCGGGACTACAGGCATGCACCACCACACCCAGCTAATTTTTGTATTTTTAGTAGAGACGGGATTTCACTATGTTGGCCAGGCTGGTCTCAAACCCTTGACCTCAAATGATCTGCCTGCCTTGGCCTCCCAAAGTGCTGGGATTACAGGTGTGAGCCACTGCACCCCGCTAAAAACTGTATTTTTATGGACAGTTGTGCAGAAGTATGATTGGAGGTCAAAAGGGTATGAGCTAATGGTAACAAACTGGCCTGTTTTTCAGATTTCTCTTGGCCTCTCTGTGTAATAGTCCTTCCTTCCAGGTATAGGGCAGAACACTTGTCAAATAAGGTTCTTCAAGAGAAAAGATCAGAAAGAACTTCTGCTTCTGAGATTTTCTCAATTTCTTTCTTAAAATACTCAGTATGCCAAAGTGCCATATTTTGGGGTAGCATTTCGCACACCCCCATCAATATAACTGTGTAACCTCACATATTAGTCCATTCTCACATAGCTATAAAGAAATCCCTGAGATTGGTTAATTTATAAAGAAAAGAGGTTTATTTGGCTCACAGTTCTGCAGGCTGTCCAGTAAGCATAGCAGCCTCTGCTTCTGGGGAGGCCTCAGGAGGCTTCTAATCATGGAGAGAGGCAAAGGGGGAGCAGATATCATAACATGGCAGGAACAGGAGCAAGGCGCAGGGGAGGAGGAGTGGGGGGTAGCAGGGAGGAGAGGTGCTGCACAATTTTGAACAACTAGCTCTTTCCAGAACTCACTCACCATCAGGAGAACAGCACCAAGGGGATGGTGCCAACCCATTCCTGAGAAACACACCCCCATCATCCAACCACCTTCAACCTTGGGGACCACAACTTAACATGAGATTTGGTGGGGACACAGATCCAACCCATATTACCTCAGAATTGTTCAGCCTGAAACCTGAGTACACATTCCAGAAAGTTGGAGTACAGCTTTAGGCTGGGTGCAGTGACTCATGCTTACAATCCCAGCACTTCAGGAGGCTGAGATGGGAGGGTAGCTTGAGCCCAGGAGTTCAAGAGCAGCCTGGGCAACCCAGTGAGACCCTATCTCTACAAAAATTATTTAGAAGTTTAGTGGGGCATGCTGGTGCACACCTGTAGTTCCAGTTACTTGGGAGGCTGAGATGGGAGGATTGCCTGAGCCCAGAAGGTCGAGGCTGCAGTGAGCCATGATTGTGCCACTGCACTCCAGCCTAGACAACAGAGTGAGATCCTATTTTGTTTAAAAACAAAAATACCAGAAAGTTGTAGTATAGTTTTAAAAACAAGGATAGAGGCTAAGCACAGTGGCTCATGCCTGTAATCCCAGCACTTTGGGAGCCCAAGGCAGGCAGATCACTTGAGGCCAGGAGTTCAAGACCAGCCTGGCCAACATTGCATAACCCTTCTACTAAAAACACTAAAATAGCTGGGTGTGGTGGTATGTGCCTGTAATCCCAACTACTCGGGAGGCTGAGGCAGGAGAATTGCTTGAACCCAGGAGGCAGAGTTTGCAGTGAGCTGAGAGATCGTGCCACTGCACTCCAGCCTGGGCGACAGAGCGAGACTCCGTCTCAAAAAAAAAAAAAGGATAGAATGATTTTGTGCTTTTCAGATTTTTTCAGCTTTAAATTATCAGATACTTTAAATTTTTGGATACTTTTTTTTGACTATGATACTAATAATTTTGACCTGATTGATCAAAATTTGAAAAAGCTTTGGAAGGCAAGAATGGACTTTGGCAATATGTGCAGGTTATAGGACACCAAAACTGTGTCAATGAGAGTACACAGTGAAGAAGCACATGGAGTCATTGCGGCCACGTGGGAGCCTGGAAATCATGTGTCTTCACCCTCATCCCTGCGGAGGAAGGAGGAAAATGTGGCACTGAGCAGCCTACTCACACTGAAAATGAAATCCTGGCCTGCAGGAGCACCAACGGTTGGGGAGGGATAGTTCCTTGGGAACAGGTGCTGCCTCTAAGGTTTCAATTTGCTCATCTGCCCCCTCAATCAGAGTAACAGTTGCACCAGGACTTCGAGGGGTTATTTGGCTGCTAGGGAGAGTCAGGGGAAGCCCAGGTCTTTGGGGCTTGTGTACCAAGAACCTGTGGCCCAGACGTTGTCCTGCTCTCATCTTGCCAGATCCCAGAGGACATGTGGAGGAAGCAGACCCAAGAATACCCTTGGCAGCACTGCTATGGCCACAAATGAGGCTTCATCCTGATATGGGGGCCTCCTACTGCTCTTTCTGCCCCCTTGTCTGGGTCTTGTGGCTGAATCCCAGCTGCCTGGCAATTCCTTATTACCCCATCAACCCTGGAGAAAACTGCGGGGCCTAGAAGGTAAGGGCTGGAGAAAATAGAGCATAGCACTTACAAGGTAGCAGCCTAAGGACAGAACAGCCAGGCAGGGCCAGGGACCTTGGAGGTGGCCTTTGGCTGGAGCAGATTGGAGCAGAGCCCTTAGCATCTGTGTGTGGCTCTGTCAGAAGTAACAGCTGGGGAGGAAGTCAGGAATGAGTGGGTATGGTGGTGGCAGAGAGAGGAATAAGATGATAACATGATCCCTTCCCAGGATCCAGCCCAGGCAGATAAGGTGGAGAATTGGTGTGATTTCCTTTGCACACCTAGTCAATTTCTTTCCCGCCCCCACCCTTTCTCTGTCCCTGGCAGCATTGCAGGTGTTAAGTGGATAAAGATAAGACAAGATCCCGAGCTTAACGAGCCCATTGTCACTGTAAACACATAATTGCAGTGCGGTGTGATGAGCAGAGAAGCCAGAGGAGGAATCCAGTGCAAAGACAGTGTCCGTGAGGTGCCAGGCAATCTGGGATCTTATCCCTTCTGGTAATCTCATGTTTCTCAGTGTTGTCTTCAAATGGACTATGAGCGAGCGTTTTTAGGCCAGAGACCAGGGTTTTGCCTCTGACTCCCGCACAAGCCTCACCCAGTTCAGAGTTTACACTAAATGGTGGTCTGTGCTTTAAGTGGATCAACCATCTTTGACTCCTGTGGCTGACGTGTTTGGTTGGAGATGACAGACAGCCCCTAAGTCTTTTTAAGGCAGAAAGCAGAAAAGCTTGGATGACCTGTTAACCCAGGCTCTACTTTCACAGTGGCAGGTTTGAAATCTGTCCCACATTAGCTGAGCCACATGGGGCAGGCTACTCAAGCTCTCTGAGATTCGGTTTCCCTAGCTGTCAGAGTGCATGCTGGCGCTGAGAGCTGACCTCGGGATTGTGCCTGGCTGCAGTCAGCACTCAGAACAAGGTGTGGCTTCTCCAGACTGGAGTGGTCTGAGTCTCTCTATTTTATTCCATCAAGCGCTAGCTTTTTCTAGAACTGCCCTTCTTAATTCTGTTCTGAGCCAGAGTCTGGAGGTCCAGGAAAGGGATTAGCCCTTGAAGTTTACTTTAAAAAATAAAAAATAAAAAAAATTTTTAAAAAGGATTTTTAAAAAAGCTTACATCTTGGCCAGGTGCAGTGACTCACACCTGTAATCCCAGCACTTTGGGAGGCCGAAGCAGGTGGATCACCTGAGGTCACAAGTCCGAGACCAGCCTGGCCAACATGGTGAAACCCTGCCTCTACTAAAAATACAAAAAATTAGCTGGGTGTGGTGGCGGGTGCTTGTAATCCCAGCTACTCTTGAGGCTGAGGCAGGAGAATCGCTTGAACCCAGGAGGTGGAGGTTGCAGTGAGCCGAGATCATGCCATTGCACTCCAGCCTGGGTGGCAGAACAAGACTCTGTCTCCAAAATTGGCCTTTTAAAATACTTAGGCATAATTAGGAGTAGCAAAAATGTCAGGTGACAATGTGTAACCAGGGAGATCTTTAGTCTTCCAAAAAATCAAAAGACTCACCTGATCCCTCCAGGGGAGTTACATGTCCATTTCCCACCTTGCAACCAGTAAGTGATTTGGAGGGTGATATTTTTGCCTTGTGTGAATATCTGATCCCACAAAGACCAATTTTACCCAAGAGCTTTCTAGCATCCATGTCTCATGAGAGTCTCACTCTGTTTCCCAGGCTAGAGTGCAGTGGCGTGATCTTGGCTCACTGCACCCTTAACCTCCCAGGTTCAAGTGATCCTCCCACCTCAACCACCCTAGAAGCTGGGACTACAGGTACATGCCACTATGCCCAGCTAATTTTTGTATTTTTTGTTGAGACGGGGTTTTGCCACGTTGCCCAGACTGGTCTCGAATCCTGAGCTCAAGCAACCTGCCCTCCTCCTCTCAAGGACTAAGGAGTAAGAAGTTGGGAAAATGTGTTTGGTCTTTAGGAGGCAGAAGAGTGAATGTAACTGAAAGGCTGAGGTTTCCTCTTCCTTCTTTTCCTCCACTTTCTCCTGCGATTCTTCAACTCTTTAGAAATAGGTCCCAAGCCTCTATGTGGAATGGAATGTTTTCCATTCCGGTCTGGTACCCTGGATGGGGTGGGGGAGGGAGGTGAGAACAGCGAGCTTCATCTCCAGATCCTGTGTTTTTTCCATTTTTGGAATGAGCTGGGAGGGCGTTTGGAGAGGGTAGTGTCATTATCTCTCCCACTGACACTTTGCTTGTTGGAGGCTCATTGCTGTCACCAGCCTCTTCCTGAATGGACAAATGTTTCCAGTCTTTATTTTTCCCCTCTTCATATAATAACAATGGACCAAGGTGCATCAATGTACCACTCACCTGACATTCACGGAGCATTGTCTGTGGGCTGCATCCTCAGGCTACGCAGACAGGAGGCAACCTTAAGGGGGCTCACTGTCTAGTTTGGGAGGCGAGACACGTACCCACAGGAAACCGAGCAGAGGACAATCCAGCCCAAAAAGACTTGTCAAAATAAGCTCCAATGTATTGTCTGGCCTGATAACAATCTTTTATTGGTCACTCACTGTGTATTATGTACTTATCTTTAATATCTCTGGAAGACAGAGAGACGTTATCATTCTATATTTCAGATGAGGAATCTGAAGCTTAGACAGGTTACACAGTTCACCCCAGTCCACACAGCTCTTCAGTCTAGGAGATTGGTTCTGTCTGTATCAAAGCCCATGCTCCATTTATACCATGCTGCTCTGTTACCAAGTGTTAAAAGAAACAGTTTGTAGAAGGTGAGAGACGAGTTAGTTACTATCTATAAAGTATGTATTACTTTTGAAATTGTAACTTTTCTCTCTTTAGGTAATCTCAAAACAATTTATTAGCAATGTATTAAATGTATTGCAGCAGTTAAAAATGTCTTCAGCCGGGCAGGGTGGCTCCCAGCACTTTGGGAGGCTGAGGCGGGCGGATCATGTGAGGTCAGGAGTTCAAGACCAGCCTAAGCAACATAGTGAAACCCATCTCTACTAAAATACAAAAATTAGCTGGGCATGGTGGCAGGCACTTGTAATCCCAGCTACTTGGGAGGCTGAGGCAGGAGAATCACTTGAACCGGGAGGTGGAGGCTGCAGTGAGCCAAGATCATGCCATTGGCCTGGGTGACAGAGCAAGACTCCCTCTCAAAATGTGCCTATGTCCTCAACTCCTTAATTTAGTAAGTGCTTTTATTTTTAAATATCTCCTTCCAGTCTTTGCCCATGAGCCTTGGTATTTCCCCATGGTGTTCATCCAGGTATATATGCTATTTCATGTTTTCTTGTTTGACTTTACATGGATTATAAATATTTTTTTGAAGTCTTTATTTTGCAGTTGTAAAGACTGGGTAATACTCCATTGTGTGGATAAAGCATTGTTTGCTCAGCCAGTCTACTGTTTTGTGTCTCATCTGGACAATTTCTAATTTTTGTGTTCTAAAAAACAAAAGTGAAATTCTTCGTGCATTTTTGTTTTTACCCTCTTACGAATGATTTCTTTAGGAAAATTCCCAGGAGTTGGTTACCTGGTTCAGAGGTCTGAACGCTTTTGTGATATCTGACACATGTTGCCGAATTCCTCTCTGGAAGGAACATACACCATCCATGACTCTCAGCCGTGGACGAGGTGCGTTTTTCCCTTTGGTTGTTAGGAAGCTTGAGCATTTCCCCACCGTGTGTTTACTGTTGGTATTTCTTCTGTATGAATCGTCTTTCCTAAGCTTTGTCCTTCCATTTCTTAGGCCCTTGTCATCATTTTACGTTTCATATGGGATATTTACGTACATGGCACACTCAACTAGCTATCACAGAGTTTAATAAAGGGATGTTTTACAAGCTGAAGGCAGGGCTCAGGGAACCAGCAACGGAGAGAGCAGCTCCTGTGGTTAGCAACAGCCTGCCCTGTCGGCTCTGACACCTCAAGAAGCAAGGAGGGGCCGGGCACGGTGACAACTCCTGTAACCCCAGCACTTTGGGAGGCCAAGGAGGGCAGATCACCTGAGCCCAGGAGTTCAAGACTAACGTGGCAAACCCCATCTCTACTAAAAATACAAAAGTTAGGCAGGCGTGGTGGCACATACCTATAATCCCAGCTACTCGGGAGGCTGAGGTGAGAGGATCACTTGAGCCTGGAAGGTGGAGGTTGCAGTAAGTTGAGATTGCGCCACTGCACTCCAGCCTGGGTGACAGAGCAAGACTCGTTTCAATTAAAAAAAAAAACAAGCAAGGAGGGAGCAGGCACCAGGCCCCACAAGGGCTGGCATGAGGGGAGGCCTTCCTGGCAGGTGCTGTGGCTTTGAAAGAGGGACACGGCCAGCCCAGGATGACTCCACAGGGAAGGAGCTGGGGGAGTAACTCCTCAGCCCCCCAACCTCACTCTGCTCTCTCCCTCCCCTGTCCTGCTGGTGCCCGACGTCAGACCACTACACCTGTGTTTCCCAAATGGTGAGATGGTTCTAGGAGGTCCATGGATAAAGATTTTTAAAAGTTTAATAGTCGGCCAGGTGCGGTGGCTCACGCCTGTAATCTCAGCACTTTGGGAGGCCAAGGCGGGTGGATCATCTGAGGTCAGGAGTTCAAGATCAGCCTGGCCAACATGGTGAAACCTTGTCTTATGAAAAAAAAAAAAGTTTAATAGTCATGTATTAAAATATACACATGTCCATATATATTAAGTGCTTCTATCTTTTTTTTTTTTACCTCCTTCCACCTCCCTCTATCTTCTTTATGTAATATGTATAAAATCTATTATTTCACAAGTATCTATTTTTGGCACAAAGCTAAACTATGTATTTAAGTTAAAGGTTGACTGGATTTGATGGACTATGGTACAGGCGCCTGGGAAAACTGCTTGGAGTTCAGAGAACCACTGCTCCTTCCAGACTCAACACCCTATCCTTTGATCTCTGACTTCACACATACGCTATCCTTCCTGGGAGGTCAAGGGTTTTTGGTCACCCATGGACACTTGTCCCTGATATCTCAGGGTTACAGAGGTGATTCCTGAGGCCTCATCCCAGACACAAGCTCACCTCACCTGAGAAGCTGGGAGAGGAACCTGGCCTCTGTGTGGGCTCACTGAGTTACAGCCCAAGTGAGAGTGGGCTGCCCCTAAGTCCTGCACTGCCCTGAAACCTGTCCCTGTGCTGAAGAATTCTCCCACGGCAGAGCCAGCAGGTAGGAAGAAAGGGGAGCTGGGACCCTGTGCCTGAATTCTGGTCTCGAGGAATCATGATAAGTACCACCCCCTTACTCCAGCCTCCAACTCCCAGAGGCATGTGGGGTCATCCCAAAGGACAAGACACAAAGGGACTCTCCCCAGAGATCAGTGGCCACTGGCTCCTCCCTCCCCTCTCCCACACGGGAAAAGATAAAGGCCCTTCCCTTTTCCCTTTACAAGGAGTGGCACTGCTGGGAATCCTTCATACAACAGGCCATTTAGCATTATCTCCACATTCTCCTCTGGGAGTGTCTGCTTCACCCAGAAAATGCCCCCAGGGCACGTGCCTTTGTGCAGAGCAGCTGCAGGAGAAACCAGGGGACATCAAGCAAAGGATGCATGCCATTATGATTTATCGTTTATCTTACTACATTACTCAGAAAAGTGGGTTGTCAAACTCTCTTTGAGAAGTGGCCATTTCTTTTGGAAAAGTTTGAACAGTAATTCCAGGTTTTAATCTTGGAACTACGGGTAAACATTCCATGTCCTCAACACCTTAGGTAGAAACACCAGACTTCCCCATTTGCCTGGGATAGGCCTGGTTTATGCCTGTGACTTCTTTCATTTTAAAAGTATTTTGGGCTGGCTGGCTGTGGTGGCTTATGCCTGTAATCCCAACACTTTGGGAGGCTGAGGTGGGTAGATTGCTTGTGCCCAGGAGTTTGAGACCAGCCTGGGCAATATAGCAAGACCCTGTCTCTACAAAAAATACAAAAACTAGCCAGCTGTGGCGGTTCGTGCCTGTAGTCCCAGCTACTTGGAAGGCTGAGGTGGGAGGATCATTTGAGCCCGCAAGGTTGAGGGTGCGGGTGAGCTACCATCGCGTCGCTACACTCCAGCCTGAGCAAAAGTTGAGCGAGACCCCATCTCAAAAAATAAATAAAGTATTTCAGAACAATAAATCATGGCTACCCTGCCCATAGGCACATGTGACCAATCTTCAGATGGATTATAGAATACGAGGGCTGGAAGAGATTTCCAGAGGTCTTTAATTCACTCTGTGGCTGGAAGGCAACAAGCAGACACCACAACCCCACCGTCCAGCAAAAGCCCCATGCCTGCCTGGACCCATCCTCAGTCCAGCCCTTCACAGGTGTCTCCATGGTGCAAGTTCTCCTTCATCCACCTCTTCTCCTCTCTGTTCAGAATTCTCTGATGAGAGATGAGCAAACGGGAAAGGCTGGGACTGCAGGAGGAATAGCCTCCTGTTCCAATAGCAAGGACACCCTTGAGCTTGAAGATAAGCCCAGGAGGTAACTTGTTCTCCTGACTTCCTTGTGATAAAGGCAACAGCTCTCTGAGGCAGAATCACCGAAATGAAGAGAGGAGGCCAGTGAGCGCTGGTGGCCCAAAGGGACCGTGGGGCCTTGTCTGCAGGCTTTGGGCCATGACTGCCCAGAGCCAAATGGCCTTTACCCATCTGAGCTTGCCTTGCCCCTCACTATCTCAAAGCCTGCTGTAGGAGCCCCACCTGCCTCTCTCTGAGCTGGACCCCTGCCAGGGCTGCTTGGGGGGCTCTCAGCCTAATTCTAATCTTCTTTCTGCTCCCCTCTAACCCCAGCAGTCAGCTACTTCCTAGGGAGCAGATGGGACAAGAATGTCCCTGGGTTGGGAGTTTTGTTTTCTATTTTGTTATTCTGGGAAGAAAGTGCTTGATTTTACTTAATTATAAGACATTTATTGAATTTCTGCCGAGGGGCAGTAGGTGTCTGTGCCAGGTGCTGGAGGTGCAAAGGCGAACTGATGCAGACTCTTCCTGCAAGCGCAGTGAGTTTCTGCCGTGATGCTCTGAACTACGGGCCGAGAAGGGAGCAGTGGTTCTGCCTCAGGCTGTGAGGAGGGCTGGGGGAGTCTTTAGAGAGGAGCAGCCTTTGGGCGAAGCCTTGAAGGATAAACGGAGTGATATGGTTTGGCTCTGTGTCCCCACCCAAATCTCATCTTGAATTGTAATCCCACAAGTTAAGTGCGAGAGGGACCTGCAACCCCCATGTGTCAAGGGAGGGAGGTGATTGAATCGTGGGAGCGGTTTCCGTCATGCTCTTCTCGCGATGGTGGATGAGTTCTCACGAGATCTGACGGTTTTACAAGTGTTTGACAGTTTCTCCTTCATACACTCACGCTCTCGCCGGCTGCCAAGTGAGACGTGGCTGCTTCCCCTTCCACCAAGAGTGTAAATTTCCTGAGGCCTCCCCAGACATGAGGAACTGTGAGTCAATTAAACCTCTTTTTTTTATACATTACCCAGTCCCGGCTGGGTCCAGTGGCTCACGCCTGTAACCTCGGCACTTTGGGAGACCAAGGCGGGCAGGTCACTTGAGGTCAGGAGTTTGAGACCAACCTGGCCAACATGATGAAACCCCATCTCTACTAAAAATACAAAAATTAGCCAGGCATTGTAGCAAGCACCTGTAATCCCAGCTACCAGGGAGGCTGCGGTAGCAGAATTGCTTGAACTTGGGAGGCAGAGGTTGTATTGAGCCGAGATAGCACCACTGTACTACAGCCTGGGTGACAGAGTGAGACTCCATCTCAAAGATAAATAAACAACCCAGTCTAGGGCAGTTCTTTATAGCAATGTGAAAATGGGGCTAATATAGAGCATTTTCCATGGTTGGCAAAGATAGAAAGAACTTTCCAGATCAAGGAAAATGCTTGAGCAGGTGTCTGGAGGTGTGGGAAGAATGGACACTGTTGGGTGGGGTTGGAATGCAGGGAAAAGCTGGGGTAGGCTGGAGAGTCAGAGCTCAGAGATGTGATGAGAAAGCCCTCTGGAGGCGCACAGACTAGTTGCACAGCCTTGGCAGTCATTTTACTTCTCTCAGCTGTCGTTTATTTATCTGTGTAATGGGGATAATATAACCTACTTCCTAAGATTGTTGTAGAGAATCAAATGATATATCAGATGTAAATCAACCAGCATGGAGTCTGGCAAATACATGCTCACAAAATGTCAATTATCGGCACTGTTTCTACTGCTACTAATAAAAGTGGGCTGTTCTTTTCTAAAACATGTGGCTTGAGTCACTGGAATGAGCCAGCAATGCTGCCCTCCTATACCAGGTCTGGTCTTATGATTCCATTTAGAAAGATACTATCTGGTACAGGATGCTAATGGAAGAAAATGCACATGGGTGGCTTGCTCAGGGCTCTGCTGCCATCTTTTTCTGACAATTACATCAGGCCAGCAGTATGGCTCTTGACATCAGTAATGCATTTATTAATTACTTTTTATTACACACCTATTTATTACAAACCTATCTGTCAGGTACTGGATCCAAAGTCTTAGAGTAGGTGAGCAAAGGTGCTGGGAAGAGAGAAATAAATTATTTTCAAAACTGATTTTGTAAAATCAGAAGTGCATTGGAAGCCATAATTTCACTGCATATTGTGACTGTGTACCTGGAAACTTGGTCAGGGGGTGGGGGGAGATTTCTTTCTATATGTCTCTGTCATTGACATGTGAGTGCCTCAGGAGTACCCACTGTGGGGACTGGGTCACTTTGTCCCTTTGGACACTCAACAGGTATTTATGCACACCTACTATGTGCCCAGCACTATTCTGTGCACTAGCTTGTCATTGAGATGTGAAGAGCTCTTTCAGGATTATAATGATTATCTCTAAAATGATCATTTTTGTTTTAGAAAGAATCAAGCCCACTTTCCCCTGCCTGTTCTTTCTCAGATAGGCTTGGAAAGAGGACGGGGAAATGTGTGCACCTGCGTTGCCGTCAGTAAGCTGCCATTCAAGCAGCAACATGAGCAGCAGCTGGAGTCAAATGCTATTCAGGAGTGATTGGCAGGGAAAGGATTGGCGGGGGGGATGGGGCGTTAGCTCCTATTTTAAAACTCTCACTCTCTTTCTCTCTGGGGCGTGGGCTGCTTTCCCTAAGGGACACCTGCTGGACTCACCCGTCCAGGATGTCACATTTCACTCTCGGCTGACACAGTGATGGTGGTGGGTGGGGAGTGGCCAATCTGTTCAAGGAAAAGGCAACTTCTTACTTCTCCTACCCCATCCCCACACTTTGAAATTAGTATTTACAGGAGGTAGTTTGTCCCCTTATATTTATTTAGAGGAAAGATCTTCCTCAAACATGGTAAGAAGAAGACTAAAGAATAATAACAAAACTAATTTAATGGCTATAGTTTGTAGCCATTATTTTGGAGAACTTATACTGTTCTAAGCAAGTAGGTGCTTTTCATACATATCTCGTTTAATCCTAACAACAGGCTGGGTGTGGCGGCTCACGCCTGTAATCCCAGCACTTGGGGAGGCTAAGGTGGGCAGATCACCTGAAGTCGGGAGTTCCAGACCAGCCTGCCCAACATGGAGAAACCCCATCTCCACTAAAAAAAAATACAAAATAGCTGGGTGCAGTGGTGGGCACCTGTAATCCCAGCTACTTGGGAGTCTGAGGCAGGAGTATTGCTTGAACCCGGCAGGCAGAGGCTGTGGTGAGCCGAGATCACACCATTGCACTCCAGCCTGGGCAACAAGAGCGAAACTCCATCTCAAAAAAATAAATAAATAAAATAAAATCCTAACAACATCATGTCAAGTTCATGCTATCATTTCCATTTCACGGACAAGGAAAATTGAAACCAAGAGGATGGGTAAGTCCACGGTCACACAGTTGGTGAATAGAAGAGCTGGGGGTGGAACCTGCCTCCACACCAATGCTCTCCCCTTGGAGGGGTTGACACTGCCGTGAGAGTCTCTTCTCCCCTTGATTTCTCCTCTCCCTTCCCTTCCCTTCCCTTCCTTTCCTCTCCTCCTCCTGTCCCCTTCACCCATTTCTTTTTTTTTTTTTTTTTTTT
>PVKV010008467.1:11682-73688 GCA_004027835.1 Alouatta palliata | reverse complement strand
TCTCGATCTCTTGACCTCGTGATCCACCCGCCTCGGCCTCCCAAAGTGCTGGGATTACAGGCGTGAGCCACCGCGCCCGGCCTCACCCATTTCTTAATGATTCTTCAATTAAACAAGCAAGGCTTAGAAAACTTTGATGAGCTTCCTCTAGCAGTGGGGCCATTTACTTTTTTTTTTGAGGCGGAGTTTGACTCTTGTTGCCCAGACGAGAATGTAATGGCACAATCTCAGCTCACTGCAATCTCCACCTCACAGGTTCAAGTGATTCTCCTGCCTCAGCCTCCCAAGTAGCTGGGATGACAGGCGCACACCACCACGCCCAGCTAATTTTGTATTTTTAGTAGAGACAAGGTTTCACCATGTTGGCCAGGCTGGTCTCAAACTTCTGACCTCAGGTGATCCACTCGCCTCAGCCTTCCAAGGTGCTGGGATTACAGGCGTGAATCACCTCACCCGGCAGGGGCCATTTATCTTATTTTAATCTTTATTTTTTTGAGACAGAGTCTTGCTCTGTTGCCCAGGCTGGAATGCAGTGGCACAATCTTGGCTTACTGCAACCTCCGCCTCCTGGGTTCAAGTCATTCCCCTGCTGCAGCCTCCCAAGTATCTGGGATTACAGGTACCCCCCACCACGCCTGACTAATTTTTATAGAGTGGAGCCGTTTAAAACAAGGCGCCACCCTAGAGATGCAAGGGTTAACTCTGGCCTGATTCAGAACTGAGTGCCTTGGCCTTGGGAGGCGGCTATTAGTCCTCCTTTTTAATTAAAAATCATCACCACTGGCTTTCATCCCGTGCTAACGAGAAGAGTATGTGTGAGTTTGTGTGCATGGGTCTTTATCTCCACTTCCTGTTTCATATTTAATTTGACATTTTTTCCAGTTTGTGGATATGGAACACGTGTAAGGTTGGGACCATCGTCTGTTAGTAATCATTCCCGCATTTGGGGTCTGGCTTGCTCCCACTGAGCCTGACCAAAGGCTTGTGGATTCTAATCTTCCTGCCTCCCGAAATTACTTCATCCTGATCACCGCAGTTCCTGAAGGGACTGCCTTTGGGGCAGCTTTTTGCCTTGGAAAGTTTTCCGGTAGTGCTGGGATGATTCTTGTGTAGCAGGGAAAGGGGAGGTGGCACAGAACCCCAGTTTGGTAGATAAAGAACTGTAGGCTCTGGAAAAGATAACCTCCCACGCCCCCCACAGTAGTTGGTTGAGTTGGGGTGAACCGTAGCGCCAGCCTTTGGGTTGTCCTTCAAGGCTGAATGAGGACACGGTGAATCTGAGTTCGCTTCTGCCTTTTCTCTGAGATCTGGGGCCCAAACCCCTCCGGACTGGACTCTCAGCCCAGCCTGCCCCCTGCTCAGCAACATGGTCTTGCAGAACCCTGATACGGAGTATGGAGGCTGAGCATAGCCTCAGAGTGAGGCCTCATGAGAACACGATGGGCACTGGGGGGGTGGAGAAGCTTCACCTTCTCAGCCTCTGTGGGTATAAGGCAGATGGAAATCCTGTTGGCCATAAGGGTCCCTAGGACCCCATCCTCATGTCACCAGTCAAATGGGGATTCAGAGCTGCTGTCCAGGTACCTGCCCCAAATGCCCTAATCTTCCCACAGAGGTAACTGTTCTCATCCTGCTAACCACTGAGCCTTAGAAACACCTCCTGGATGTTTCTGAGTTGCTGAGAGTTTTAAAATTATCAGACTCTGATTGCTAAGGATGATCTCATGTATAGAATGGGAGTAAATCAATTGTAAAATGAGAGCTAGAAGAAATTTACCTACTGGTCTGAGCTGGGAAGTACGGCATCTGGGAAGTACTCTTCCAAGACTGAGAAGTCTTGGGGCCCCTGAAATATGGGGCAAAATTCTGTGTGGTGTGCATCTTTCTAGGGAGGGGGTCCATGGCCTTCATGAGCTTCCCAAATTGTCTGAGACTTCTCCAAAAAGTCAAGAATCACTGGGACAATCACCCCTTCACCCCGCCGAAGAGTGCTATAGAATGGGTCCCAATGAACAGGGTTGGGGGAGCTTCCAAGGGGGTGAAGAACTCATAGACTTGTGTGAATGGTTCTAGATCTCATACTTTCAGGTGATGAAAGTGGGTGGGGGAGATTTGGTAGAGATAAATAGTTTGTATTTCTTTCTTTATTCTTTTTTTTTTGAGACAGAGTCTCTGTCGCCCAGGCTGAAGTGCGGTGGTACGGTCTTGGCTCACTGCAACCCCCACCTCCCAGGTTCAAGCGATTCTCTTGCCTCAGCCTCCTGAGTAGCTGGGATTACAGGCATTCGCCACCATGCCCGGCTAATTATTTTGTATTTTTAGTAGAGACAGGGTTTCACCATGTTAGCCAGGATGGTCTTGATCTCCTGACCTTGTGATCCACCCGCCTCAGCCTCCCAAAATGCTGGGATTACAGGCGTGATCCACCACTCCCGGCCAATAGTTTGCATTTCTTTGCAGTAAATAGTTTATATGTCTTTGCATCAACTTTTGGTGATGAGAGTGGGTAGGGGAGGATTGGGTAGAAATAAATAGTTTGTGTTTCTTTGCAGACAAGAATAATCCATTTTATTATTTGCTCTTAGCTTTGTGGATATACATTAAAGAGTCTGAAGTATAAAGAATTATAACCATCCCAGACTCCCTGACTTTGAATAATCCATTATAAAAGTACAGTTCCTTTTATCACAATGTTCTTATCTTCTGTTTGTTTCTGAGCTAAAAAGAAATGCCCTAAGCTACACCCCAGCTGTAGAGTTTCTAGACCAAAGGCTACTGTTTTTTTTTTCCTGCAGGAACCCTGGGGTGTTAGGGGGTTAAAAGGCCTGGGCCAGCCATGTGTGTTTAAAAAACAAGGCTGACTCTGAAGCGGCGGCTCCAGCCTGACTCCATCCTGCTGTTAATGGAGGACAGAGGACCACTTACAGCTTCCTCTTCACCCCATAACAAATAACCCGGCTCCCCCAGGCCTTCCTGCACCCCCACCCCCACCGCCCTCCCGGTGGTGGCAGCAGCAGGCGCGTGTTCCGAGTCTGGTTTCTCGGCAGGCCCTGCGGTCAGCCCTGACAAGCCGCCGTCTGAGACCCAGCTCCTTTCAGAGATAAGGCCCAAACTAACCGCATTAGCAGGGTGCTTGGCAGGTTTGCCTTGCCTCTGTCTTGTGTTTGGATACTCCAGAGTCTCCTGGGCAGGGTGGAGGCCTTTGCCCTACAAAGTGTGGTCCAGCTTTGAGCAGAGGCTCCTGTGGCACCTCTTCTGGGAAGTCCTCCCTGACTGCTCTAGCCCAAGTGATTGCTCTTCGTTGCATTCACTTAGAAAATATTTGTCATGCACCCTTTAAAAAATTCTTTATCACAGCCTGTACAAACACAATTTAGCACATCAGCACCGTCACTCCCATTTACTCATTGTGCACCCAGCTTGGCACTAAGCATCTGACAGAAAAGATTTCACTGACTCAGTGTAAGAGTCCTGTAAAATTGTCATCATCACATCCCATTTTTACAGACAGGAAAATTGAGGCATTTTTATGTTTTGTTCTTTCCTTTCCTGTCCCTCCCTCCCTCCCTTCCTCCCTTCTTTCCTTCCTTCTTCCATCCTTCTCTTCCTTTCTTCCTTCCTTCCTTTCTTTTTGACAGGGTCTTGCTCTGTCGCCCAGGCTGGAGTGCAGTGGTGTGATCACAGCTCACTGCAGCCTCAACCTCCAGAGCTCAAGTGATCCTCCCACCTCAGTCTCCTGAGTAGCTGGGACCACATGTCTGGCCACTGCACCTGGTCATGTTTCTTTATCGTAGCTTTTATTATCCTCTGTGGTTACATCATGTGTTTATCTGGTTATTTATTTCATATCTGGCTCATGTATTATATCATGAGCTCCATGGAGCAGAGATTTCCCTCCTGAGTTGGCAGGGACCTGGGATGAGTGGTACCTGTCACCTGGGAGGCATTGAATAGATGCCTGCTCAATAGATGCCTGCTCGATAGATGCCTGCTCCATGGCTGAGACACAGGAAGCTGTCACTTAGTCCACAGCCTCACACCTGGTTGGCAGCGAAGCTGGGATTTGAACCCAGGTCTCTGTGTGCAGTCATTTCATCCAGTAGTTCTTATCCATGTGTGAGTTCTTGTCTCTGGCCAGACCATCAGCTCCTTTAGGCCGGCCCAGTTCTTACCTGAGAGGGCACCAGGGCTTTGGAGTGGTCCACCTGGGTTCAGACACAGGTTCCACCACTCAGTTGGGTGACACTGGGAACATTACCTATCCATTCTGAACCCAAAACATGGACACATTCTGAAATTGACAAAACAATGCCTGGTTGTCGTGAGAATTGGAAATAGTACTCAGGGTGCCTGGTTTTTCATAGGTGCTCAGTGAAAGGACGGTTAACATGAGACCCAGCTCAGCCTAACTTCTCAGGAAGCCAGTGGACTGGGTTAAAGAAGCTTAGAAATCTGTCCTCTTTTATTAGATTATAAAACATGAGTATATGCTCATTGGAAGAAGGAGGAAGAGGAGGAGGGGGGAGGGGGAAGAGGAGGGGAAAAGGAAGAAGAAGAAAAGGAGGAGGAGGAGGAAGAAGAAGAAATTAAACTATATAGAAATCAAAATGAAAGTTTGTATACCCTTTCTTGCCCCAAATCCAATTTTTTTCCCAGGAAGTTAATACGTTAATGGTTTTGGTGTGTTATCTTTTCGATAGTTTTTTTTTTTTCATTTTTTTCTTTTCTTTTTGATAGTTTTAAATGTATTTACTCAAATCATATATTTTTACATAAAATCATACTAGGCATATTGTTTTTAAAATTGCTCTTTTCATTAACCTGTCTTGGGGGCCTTCCTGTTTCACTTCATTCAGATTTACGGCCATCTTCTTCATGGCTGCACAGCATTTCTGGTATGGCTGGACTCTCATTTATGCAACCATTCTCCGATTGGTGGCTTTTGCTTCTAATTTTTTCTCTATTTCATACAAGATGACAATGAATATTGTTTCTGTTATCTATTCCTGAGTGACAAATCCCTCAAAATTAAATGGCTTAAAGCAATGATTTATTATTCCCCACGTTTCTGTGGGTGGACTGAGTGGCGGCTCTGCCTCCCGTGGTGCTGGAGAGGGAGGGTCCGAACGTTTTCGCTGGTGGGGCTGGTAGTTGGTGCTGGCTGGCGCTGGGTGCTGGGCTGGGGTTATCCCCAGGAACGCCTTCGGCCCCCCTCCTACTGGTCTCTCCATGTGGCTTGAGTTTCTCACAGCTGGGTCTGGGTTCCAGAATGTCACTGCTGCCATCCTCTATTGATCAAAGTCAGCCACAAGCCAAGCCCAGATTCAACGGGGTGGGAGACGAGCTCTACCTCTTGATGTGGGGAGCAGCATGTGTGCATGTGCAGGGAGAGGGGGACCTGCCGGGGACCGTGTGCTAATAATACACGCTTTTCTCAACAGGATACAAGAGTGCTCATTTCTCCATTCCCTCACCAGGATTGGATATTACCCATTGTTTTCATCATTGTCCATCCCGTGGATGAAAAATTATAACTTGTTTTTAGTTTCAGAGGTGCTGAGCATCTTTTTATATGTTTCACTTAAAAAAATTTTTTTTTTTGAGACGGGGTCTCATTCTGTCACCCAGGCTGGAGTGCAGTGACACTATCATAGCTCATTGCAGTCTTGAACTCCTGGGCTCAAGTGATCTTTCTGCTTTAGCCTCCTGAGTAACTGAGACCACAGGTGTGCACCCCCTCTACAAAAATATACTACTAATAATTTTTTAAGAGATGGGATCTTGCTATGTTGCCCAGTATGTTCTTTATACTGAGAGTTCGATTTGAGAATAATATCATGAATTTCCTACCCATCAAATAAACAGAATGATAGTTTGGAGCTCAGAGGGTAACAAATATCCCATATGAGGACTCTGATTCACAGTTTTGTCAGCCAGCTCTGCTGCCTGCGAACTGACTTTGAGAGAGAGTTTCAAAGTGTTGACAAGCAGATTATTAACCCTGTATTATCTTCAGGCTCATTCTTTACTTTTTTTTTTTTTTTTTTTTTTGAGACGGAGTTTCACTCTTGTTACCCAGGCTGGAGTGCAATGGCACGATCTCGGCTCACCGCAACCTCCGCCTCCTGGGTTCAAGCAATTCTCCTGCCTCAGCCTCCCGAGTAGCTGGGACTACAGGCACGTGCCACCACGCCCAGCTAATTTTTGTATTTTTAGTAGAGACGGGGTTTCACCACGTTGACCAGGATGGTCTCGATCTCTTGACCTCATGATCCACCCGCCTCGGCCTCCCAGAGTGCTGGGATTACAGGCGTGAGCCACCGCGCCCGGCGGCTCATTCTTTACTTATAAGGGCTTGTGTTTTCAGAGAACTCTGATTCCCAGTAAGAGAATGTCCTGCTCTTCAGTGAAATTGTGAGGCAGCTCTGAACTCTAAGCCCTGGGGCTGGGTGGAAAAAGCCCTTTTAGGGTGAGGGAGTGGGCTACAGGTAGTTAGATCAGGGGTAAAACCTCCACTAAATGGCCTACTATTAACATACATTTCAGGCTTTTTCCCTCTGCTATTCCCACGGTCCCAAGAGAAGTAAGATTAGAGAATTCAGGCCATGGTGACTTTGATGGAATAGTCCAGGGTGTAATTCAAAGATACTCATTGGTCAAAGTGGGTCCCACTGCTTTTCCAGCTTGCGATCCAGGCTTCAGTCTTCTAGAGTTTGCACACTAGTGTGTCACACAGGACCATTTTCGTTATAAGACCTAGAAAAGCACATGCACACTCTGGCTTAAGCAGAGGAAATAAAGAAGCAACTTATTAGATTATATATGAGAATGGAAGGGATTCAGGGCCCAAAGAGGACACGCATCAACCCGGTGTCTCTTGGCTGTCTTCTCCTCGCCGTAGACTCCTTGTGAAGACAAGATGGGGGTGGCACCAGCAGCCCCTCTGACTCAGGATCCAAGTCTAGCCAGAGAGAGTGCCCGTCTCTGGCTCTGTATTCCCAGGAAAGGCCTCTGTGGCCCATTGGCTCCCTTGGGGCCATTTTTCCTTTCCTGATCAAGCCCCGTGGCCCAGAGAATCTGGAGCAGTGACTGGCTTAGGCCGGGACATGTGTTCCTCCCCA
Organism: Alouatta palliata; assembly: GCA_004027835.1. NCBI lineage: Eukaryota > Metazoa > Chordata > Mammalia > Primates > Atelidae > Alouatta > Alouatta palliata. The sequence goes on along the minus strand of PVKV010008467.1, from coordinate 66,567 downwards.
TGGCTGGGTTTTGGAGCCTCACCTTGAGTGTGCTGGATCCCAAACCAACCCTGGGAGCTGTTCCTGAAGGCAGAGGAAAGGATGCTGGGCATGTCACGACAAAAGTGACTGTCCCTGGTTCCTCCCCCATGCATGTCACACAGTCATTCATTTAGAATGTAAAATCTAGTGGGAGGAATTTGGGTATCCTGTCTGTCCTCAGTTAAAGCTCAGTCACTTCCTCCCAGGACTAGTGTTGGCAAACAAAAAATTGTGAGTCGCCCAAGAACAATTACGAATGATCCAACACCCTCGCTTCAGTCACGGGTTGTATCAGCCTTCCTGGAGGAGGTGATGAAAAGGCTGGATTCTAACCCTTTTTTGTCCCTCTCACCCTTCAGGGGAGGTGTCTGAGTAGTGAACCCGCAACAAAAGGAGGAGTGCAGGAGCTGGTGGAGTCCTGAGCTTTCAAAATGTAATCTACAGGATTGTAAAAGTGATTACTGCAGATTATCTACGGGGGTCTAGGGTAAGGGTATTTATTGTCTTCAACCACAAGCCTACCAAGTTTGGGGAAACAAAATGTACTTCTTTTTTGCCAGACTGGGAGAACAACCCTGGGATGTGCTAACAGGCCCAATGGGGTCATTCGCTTCCTGTTAATCCTTTTATGGTTTACTGTTTTTTGTTTTTTTTTGAGAGAAAACTCAGGTTAAATATTTATTATACAGGAAAGGAATGTTGCTGCTTCCTCCTGCTCTTCCTGCTCTGTTGCTCTTAATTGTTTAATAGGCAATAGCATGCAAATAGCATAAAATCTAAAAGGTCCACAATGCTGCATGGGAAAAATCCATGGCCCCCAGAACGTTTGTCCCCAGCCCCTCCCCCACGTCCACCCAGAGGCAGGCCCTGGTACTGGTTTCCATCATATCCTTCCCGAGATAGTCCATATATACTCCTTTTTAATAGAAAATTGTACCACATACATATCATTTAAGGACAAATTATCCTTTTGTTCTTTAAAATCAAACGATCAGAATTTTCCACCGCCGTGACTTGGAAGCCCCAGAGTTAAGGCCACAGAGTTAAAGAGACAAATCAGTCCTTACCTCCAGTCAGCTGACCTGCTGACCAGCGGGGGGTGTGCACTGTTTCCAGAGGTTTACATGCACGTGCATGTTCTCTGCCCCGTGGGGCACCCCCATTCACAGGGCCTGCACGCTGAACTGCTTCCTTGCACTTTTGACCAAAAATGGTCTCACTCAGCATCATCGGACAAGCTCCTCCTCGCCTTATTTGCCGTCTGGGCTCCAAATGGCCTACGGTTTCCAGAAATAAAGCTGAAGGCTTGTCACCACTGAGGTTATGCCAGAGCGGATGGCTTAGAATCTGAAGGCCAGAAAACATTGCAAACAAGGGCAAAGTGCCACAGGGAAAGCACAAATGCAGTCCCTACTGTGTGCCCGGAGATAAAGTGAGAGAAGGTGCACAGCGGCCTTCCTAGCCTCACTTAGTGCAGTCTCAGGGGGACGGGGCATGGGAGCTGTTGTCACTCAGGGCTCCTTATGTGCAGCTCAGTCCCGTGGAGATGACCACGAATGAACGGCATTCACTTTTACAGACATGAGAGTTCTGTGCTGTTTAAAAAGAAAATTAATCACTTGATAGTCATGTCTTACAGTGCAGCAGAGAAATATGGAAATAGTAATAGTAATAATCCTCACTTTTTAAAAATTTTTCGTGTTATTTATTTTATAATGTCAAGGTCTCTCTATGTTGCCCAAAGTTCTCTCTATGTTGCTGGTCTCAAACTTCTGACTTCAAGCGATCCTTCTGACTCAGCCTCTCAAACTGTTGGGATCACAGGCGTGAGCCTCCGCCACTGGCCCTCCCTTGCTGATGAGGAAAAATAACAATTATTGTGCACAGGTACCAAGCGCTGTGCTTAGTGCTTCTTCAGCCTTACTTGCTACCTTTCAAGGGCTCTATGTGGTAGGGCCGAGTGTTATCCTCACTTTACACGTGTGCACTTGATCTCAGGGAAAGGAAGTTAGCAGCTCCAGGTCGCAAAGTTGGAGCGTGGTGGAAGCAGCATTCGCACCCAGGGCCTTCTGATTCCAGTGCCTATGCATTAGGCCCTAGGCAAAACTGTGGCCACTAGCACAGTGACGCCACCAACCTGTCCCTCAGCAATTTGTTCAGAATTTAAAATATTCACCGGGCGCAGTGGCTTCCACCTGTAAATCCAGCACTTTGGGAGGCTGAGGCAGGTGGATTGTCTTGAGCTCTTGAGTTTGAGACCAGCCTGTGCAACACGGCAAAATCCTGTCTTTACGAAAAATATAAAAAGTTAGCTAGGCATGGTGGTGCACACCTGTAGTCCCAGCTACTCAGGAGGCTCATGTGGGGGGATTATTTGAGCCTAGGAGGCGGTGGTTGCAGTGAGCCAAGATCACACCACTGCATTCCAGTGGAGATAGAGCCAGGCCTTGTCTCAAATAAATTAATTAATTAATTAAATTAAATATTCTCTTAAAGTGAGCAATTAACGATTTACAGGAGAAATCCTTTTCCCAGGAGACAGGCAGACTGAGCCCTCTCTGGATTAGCTCACTGTGTTCCATAGAGAAGTAGCATCATTATTTAACAAAAAGAAACACCTCCATTCATTTATAGCAGAGCTGTAACTTTTGTGTTCATCACTCTCAGTATGCATAGGAAGTGCAGTTTCTTTATTTAAGGCTATACCTGGTAGAAGCCCCACCCCACTGCTACCCACTGGGTGGCAGGAAGAGGAGCTAACACAGCCCGGTGCAACTTATAATGAAGCCTAACCGTGCCAGCCACCTCTTGAGGCTGGTCTCTGCCCCCAAGCCTGAGTAGGTGTGCTGGGGAGGGACCCGTGAGAATCATAGTCTCGGGGAAGAGTCTCTCTGTCCTTGTGCTTGCTCTTGGGTGTGAGCTGGTTAGTCACACAGAGGACTGCTGGCCCAGTCCTAAACCTGGGCAGAGGTTCCACACGGCCTCTGACTCTTTTTTTTTTTTTTTTGAGACAGTCTCACTCTGTCACCCAGGCTGGAGTACAATGGCACAATCTCTGCTCACTGCAAACTCCACCTCCCAGGTTCAAGCGATTCTCCCGCCTTAGCCTCCCAAATAGCTGAGATTACAGGCGCATGCCACCACACCCAGCTAAGTTTTGTATTTTTTTTAAGTAGAGACGGAGTTTCACTATGTTGGCCAGGCTGGTCTCAAACCCCTAAACTCCGGTCATCTGCCTGCCTTGGCCTCCCAAAATGCTGGGATTACAGGTGTGAGCCACTGCACCCAGCTGGCCTCTGGCTCTTAGCACGCCTGCCACAGAGGAACGAGGAAGGCAATAGACCCGCTCCACCGGGCTGTGCTGCGGGCCCACTGTTCTACTCGGCCCTGGGCTGCAGGGCCGGCCTTCCAGAGGCCACACAGGGAGTGGGTAAGACCCTCTGCTTGGCTCCCGGTGCTCTCCTGTCCTGATCAATCCTCTCCCCTTCTCTGAGGGAAGATTGGGCCTTACGTGCCTACACGTCTACCTCCCCCACCATCCTCTGAGCTGGAAGGGGTGGGCTTCTCTTCTCCCTCTGCACCCTGTCTGTTTTCCCAACTCCAACCTCATAGCTAAGTCTTAGGGGCCGACAGCAGTGAGAGATGCCACACATACCAATACTTTTCTCCAGAGAAATTATTCCAACCTGAGCCTCTCATATCCTCAAAGTGGATGTTTGCCAAGGATTGTGAATCATTTTTGACAATCTCCTTTCCAAATCTCACATTGGTGGTTAGTACCCCACTTTGGCATGTCGGGATACTTGAGATCAAGAGTTTTGTTCTTGGCCCCTGAAACGTCAGCAAAAAGCAAGACATAAGGAGTCATCTTTAACATCTGGTGTCTTGAGTTTTGCAGTGTACTAAATGTGCATGTGTACATACGTGTATATGTGTATATGCACACACATGCCATTCTGAGCCTCTCTGGGTGACATGCCTGTAAGGTTAACAGGGAAGCTGAAGCTTAAAGAGCTTTAGTTATTGAATAAATCAAAATGAGCTGGGCCAACAAAGACACTCATGGTAGACGCTGATGAACTAGAGATAATTCAGGTTGGGGCATGGTGCCTCATACCTGTAATCCCAGCACTTTGGGAGGCCAAGGCAGGTGAATCACCTGAGGTCACGAGCTCGAGATCAGCCTGGCCAACATGGTGAAACCCCTACTGAAGTCTCTACTGAAAATACAAAAGTCAGCTGGGCATGGTAGTGGGGGCCTGCAGTCCCAGCTCCTTAGGAGGCTGAGGCAGGAGAATGGCTTGAACCCAGGTTGTGGAGGTTGCAGTGAGCCAAGATGGCACCACTGCACTCCAGCCTGGGTGACAGAGCAAGACTCTGTCTCAAAAAAAAAAGATAATTCTTTCAATTCTAAATTATTTTTATTTTTTGGAGACAGAGTCTTGCTCTGTCACCCAGGCTGGAGTGCAGTGGCGTGAACACAGGGAGCTGCAGCCTGGATCTCCTGGGGTTCAAGCAGTACCGCCACCTCAGCCTGCTGAGTAGCTAGGACCACAGGTACATGCTACCATGTACAGCTAATGTTTTGATTTTTTGTAGAGATGAGATCTTGTCATGTTACCCAGGCTGGTCTCAAGCTCTTGGGCTTGAGGGATCCTCCTGCCTCAGCCTCCCAAAATGCTGGGATTACAGGTGTGAAGCACTGCACCCCGCCAGATTTTTTTCTTCCACAGATTTACTACCTGGTTGCTAGGTGTCATTTGGCTGGTCAGGTTCAATGCTCTCCTTAGATAGGTAAGCTTATGTTGATTAAAAAACTTTTTTAATCATTTAATTTTTAAAAATATGTATGTATTGATCCTTTTTGAGATGCAGAGGCCACATTTCTATGAGACAGACATATTTCTCAGGAGCAGAATGTTCTGGTTCATGGATGGAATTAAATATGTCAATATTTTATGATGCCTCGTGTGGCGACCCCAAATCCAGCACCACCTGGACAAGTCAGTCAAGAGGAACATTCCCTTAAGTGTGTTCCTTACAGCACCACTTCTGGGGTAAAAATCCTGATGATTTTAAAGAAGGGGCCGTGGGCCGGGCATAGTGGCTCACACCTGTAATCCTAGCACTTTGGGAGGCAGAGGTGGGTGGATCACCTGAGGTCAGGAGTTTGAGACCAGCCTGACCAACATGGTGAAATCCCTTCTGTACTAAAAATACAAAAAGTAGCCTCTACTAAAAATACAAAAAGGCATGATGGCATGTGCCTGTAATCCCAGCTACTCAGGAGGCTGAGGCTGGAGGATTTCTTGAACCCAGGAGGCAGAGGTTGCAGTACAGTGAGCCGAGATTGGGCCACTGCACTCCAGGCTGGGTAACAGAGCAAGACTGTCTCAGAAAAAAAAAGGTGGCAAGGGGTGGGGGACAATGGCAGGAAGTGTGTGTTCCCTGGTTCAATAGGTTTGGGACACAGCTGAAGCAAAGCTAACCAAGCGTTTTAACTACTGGGCTTCTCAGCCCCCTCACAGAACAAACTACTATTTTAATCCCAGGGTGAAACTGTTGTAAACAGTATTGCCCAAACTTACTTTTTTTTTTTTTTTTGAGACAGAGTCTTGCTCTGGAGTACAGTGGTGGGATCTCAGCTCACTGCAACCTCCGTCTCCTGGGTTCAAGCGATTCTCTTGCCTCAGCCTCCTGAGTAGCTGGGACTACAGACACATGCCACAACGCCCGGCTAATTTTTGCGTTTTTAGTAGAAGGGTTACACCATGTTGGCCAGGTTGGTCTTGATCTCTTGACCTTGTGATCCACCCACCCTGGCCTCCCAAAGTACTGGGATTACAGGCATAAGCCACCGCTCCCGGCCCCAGACTTACTTTTTGATTAGCATTTCATGGGACTAGTGTTGCATGAAACCTACTCTGGAAGTACTGACCTAGAGTGAACCATTCCCTTGTGGGGGAAACCAAGAAACTCATATTATCTTAGTATTTCCTTGTGACCAAAATCTATGGTGCCTGAATCAAAGAAGGAGCCTGCATGATGGAACCACTTCCAAGCTCAGTGGGGAGCCCAGGGAACAAGTCCCTTATTGCTCTTGTCCAACAAACCCTCTCCACAAACGAACCAGGACAGCACCAGCTTCCTCCTGCCTCTCCCAGAAGCAGGCTACTCCTGAGGAAAGGGGTGTGCTGCTTGGCTTGAAAGTGGGAGATGGTCTGTTCACAGCTCTGCTTATTCAGCCACAAGAAATAAGTGTCTTTCACTCCCCCTCCCCCTGCCCACCATCCCTACATCAAACACTAGAGCTTTCCTTCAACCGAAACAACACTCAGAAAGGAAGAGGGAGAAATGAGAAGGAATTTCAAGAATTTGCATGACACTTCCTTCTTTGCCCTAGCACCATATTGCTTTAGACTGCAAATATGATTCTAGCCATGTAAGATTTAAATGACAACTGAAATTAGTTGTAACAGGATTCCACATCTGTTTTGTTATTATATAACCCCTTTGTCCAAGGTCTTAGAGATGGTGGAATCAACCAGAGCTAATAACCCAGCACTTTGGGAGGCCAAGGCAGGCGGATCACTTGAGGTCAGGAGTTCAAGACCAGCCTGGCCAACATGGTAGAAACCTTGTCTCCACTTTAAAAAAAAAAAAAAGTATTAGCAAAATTCCTTTACAGATCACTAAGACTGACCCTCCCAGCTTTTGGGAATTGGGTGGCTCCATGAACATTTTAGGGCATTGGGAAAAAGACAGGCCCCATCTCCCAACCACTGGCACTATAGATTGGATTGGTTTTTCCAGTGAGTAAAGACAGCCTGAATACATAAAGCAGGGACTCAGGTTGGGGGGTACTCTGAAAGAATCTGTAGATGAGAACGAACTTTTACCTACCTAGTAAAGACTTCTTGGGCCATATACCACCCTCTAACAGATTTATATGTCTGAGGTATAAAGCCAGCTCTTAGAGAAGCAATCCTATAAAAACAAAGCCACAGAGGGTATAAATGTGCTGGCTGCACAAACCATAAATCTGTGGTGAGAGGATCCAAGGCCCTGCAGAATAAGAGGGCAGTATTGCTCAAGGGGTCTCTGCTGGGCCTGACTTTTCCATGGCAAAATAACCAGAATTCTCCTCTCCCCTCTCCCCTCTCCCTCGACACCACCTCTGTCCTTGAACTGAGATGCTACTGATTACAGCCTTGTGGTAAATGGGGTTCATTCCATTTCCGAAGGTTACAGCACTCCTCAGAGCCCCTGCCGCGCAGTCCTTGCTGTCTCGGATCATTTCTCATGGTTGCATTTCTTAGTTCCCTTCAGGGATGGTTGGCTCGGGGATTCCGAGGGTCCCTCATCTGTTTCCAGGTACTTCACAACCACCACTCAATCCTTTGCATTTCACAAATGAATAAGTGACACTTTTGAGGTGTGTCTGACCTGCCATTGACCCCTAGTCCCTAGAAGTATCCCCCCTTTAATCAAGAATGGGGCCAGGAAAGAGAGCTTGGCCAATGTGCAAACATCCAGTTAGACAGAAGGTATAAATTGTTTGTTTTTTGAGATGGATTTTGCCATGTTGCCCAGGCTGGTCTCAAGCTTCTGGCTTCAAGTGATCTGCTTGCCCTGGTCTCTCAAAATTCTGGGATTCAGGCCTGAGCCACTACACCCAGAAGGTATAAGTTCTTTCATGCAGTGGCACGATCCCAGCTCACTGCAATCTCTGCCTCCCAGGTTCAAGTGATTCTCCTGCCTCAGCTCCTCCAGTAGCTAGGATTACAGGCACGTGCCACCACACCCGGCTAATTTTTGTATTTTTAGTAGAGATGGGGTTTCACCATGTAGGCTAGGCTAGTCTCAAGCTCCTGACCTCAAGTGATCCGCCTGCCTTGCAGAAGGTAAAAAGTTCTAATCTTCAATGATAGCAGAGTAAGGCAACTATACTTAGCAGCAACGTATTGATAAATACCGGAGGTGATGGCTATCCCAAATACCCTGACTTGATCATTAGGGATTCTCTGCATGTAACAAAATTTTACATGTATCCCATACATAGGTCAAATATTATGTAGCAAGTTCCAGGTTTGTACCATGTAACCCTGTCCCCCTTTAACCTTTCCCAAACCTGTGGAACCATGAAACACATGCCTCCTGCCATGCCCCTTTCGTATTATTGGTTCTTTTTCCCTGGAACTAATGCCCCTTAAGGAATACATGTAAGGGAATGTCACTCCTGACTGACTTGTCCAGGTGGTGCTGAATTTGAGGGCACTATATCGGGTATCACAGTATATTGACATATTTATTAGGAGGCCACAGGAGGTGGACCACTGACCCCCACTGCACCACTCAGAACCTCTCTCCTGAGAACCTGAAACCAGGAATCAGACTCGTTGGTTCCCACTGGTCTTTTGAACAGAAATAGGTAAGACAGGAGCTGTGGGTCATCGTCAGCATTCTCTGCTGTGTGCATGGGGAACAGAGGAAAGACGCCTGCCAGGGAGGAGAATGCAGCAGGTGTGCAGCAGCAGCACTGATAAGTGACCACGTGGCCCGAGAGTCGGAGAGATGAGGGACACCTGCCCAGCACTGTGTAGCTTTCAGCGTCCTGGTTCTCACTCCTCGTGAGATCTGGCTGCTCCTCCTACCTTTGGGTTCTGAGAGCTGTGCCTGAATCCTTACAAATTCATTCTCTTTGTTTAAGTTAGAGTGGGTTTCTTTTGTTTTTCCTTTTGAGGTGGAGTCTCCCTCTGTCACCCAGGCTGGAGCACAGTGGCACAATCTCGGCTCACTGCAACCTCCACCTCCTATGTTCAAGCAATTCTCCTGACCCAGTTTCCCGAATAACTGGGATTACAAACATGCACCACTGTGCCTGGCTAATTTTTGTATTTTTAGTAGAGATGGGGTTTTACCATGTTGGCCAGGCTGGTGTCGATCTCCTGAGCTCGAGTGATTTACCCACTTCGGCCTCCCAGAGTGCTGGGATTACAGGCGTGAGCCACCGCGCCCGGCCTAGAGTGGGTTTCTATTTGCAACCAGTGAGCAGCCTTGACTAAGCAGACTAAGCAAAACAAAAAAAATGGTCCTTGGGTTGAATTCCCAAGTGTTTTTATCAGCATCTCTTACCGACTACCTTTAGAATGTATCTGGAAGACTGGCCACTTCTCACTGCCCGAGTCACCATCGTCGCGCTGGGATTGCTGCGATAGCCTCTCAGCTGGTCTTCCCTCTCTTCCTGACTCCCTACAGTCTGTTCTTCATTTAGCAGCCTGGTTCTCTCTCCTCTTTTTTACTTTCTTTCCTGTGCTTTCCCATCCCATTCTGACCAGACTGGTTCTAAAAACCATGAGGATAAAGCAAGGCAGGCATCCAGTACACATGGGAGAGATTGTTACTGTCCAGAATGGGGTGTCAGAGCCTGAACAGGGTAAGGGAGAGTGTCTGTGTAGAAAGACTTTCTGGTATGGGGAGCAGACAGGGAGGAGGGGCCATCTGGGGAGGAGGATGTCAGAGCCCGTGAAAGGTGAGGGAGGTGTCCATGTGGTGCAGGGCATGCCCTCATGTAGGAAGACAGAACCTAGGTGGGAGAGGAGAGTGTGCCTGGGGAGGAAAGGCCTAGCAGCAGGTATCAGAATTCATAGAGAGGGAGGAAGTCATCTACACAGAGGAGGGGCCTGGCATGAAGGATCAGAGTCCAAGCAGATAGAGGAACATCCCCATGTGGGTGTTAGAGATGAAGAGGGTGTCCACGCAAGAGGATAGCTGGGCACAGTCAGAAGGTAAGAAGTGTGTCCAGGACAAAGAATGATGATGGCAGATGGGTGACAGCAGGGAAAGTGATCAAAAAGTACATATGTTTTGACTAATGGGAACCAGATTTCTCAGAGTCAGAGAAGGGAGTTACGGTTATGGAGAGGAACAGAACTTAAGTGAACCCTGCAGTGTCGTGTCAGAATTGGAGAGCTATATCAGAGCTCACGGCTTCCAACACCTAAGTAGATAGATGGATAGATAAGATGAGATGGCAGTGTCCACTAGCTCTGAGGGCCTGGGAAGAGTGGCACACCTCACTAGCAATGAACACACCCAGCACCCAGATCTTCTAAATACCATTTCCAGTAGCAGGAACTAGGGCTCCTTGCAGAAATGATGGATTCTCATATTAGGGCATAGGAAGTATAAGAAAAGCCTGGAAGATCCTGTTGTGTCAGAAAGCAGAACAGTGCTAAAAATAATGAGGATACGTCCACACAGAAGCCAGCTTGAAGGGTCTGCTACTAACCAAAGCTGGGACGGTTTAAACACCAAAATAAATTACAGTAGTAATGGTTATAACCCACTGGCTGATTTTGGAAACCATGACGCCACACTAATATAAATAAATAAATATTTACATAGTTTCAGATAGTCTCTCCAGAAAACATCTATTAATTTCAAGGGGGAAGGCTGGGCACGGTGGCTTACACTTATAATCCCAGCAGTTTGGGAGGCCGAGGCAGGCGGATCACCTGAGGTTGGGAGTTTGAGACCAGCCTGACTAACATGGAGAAAGCTTGTCTCTACTAAAAATACAAAATTAGCCAGACGTGGTGGCGCATGCCTGTAATTCCAGCTACTTAAGAGGCTGAGGCAGGAGAATTGCTTGAACCCAGGAGGCAGAGGTTGCGGTGAGCCAAGATTGCGCCATTATACTCCAGCCTGGGAAACAAGAGTGAAACTCCATCTCAAAAAAAAAAAAAAAAAAAAAATGTTTTTCAAGGGAGAAAAGAGTAACTTTTCAGTGAAGTCTGACAGACATGACCTTAATCACGTGATCCAAGTGACGTCATCAGCAATGGGAGAAATGCAAAGCAAGGTGGGAAATGCACTGACAGGCTGTGGGAAGAACGCAGCCTCAGTTCTCTGCTGTTCTTGCCAAAGGTGCATAACCAGGATCTAATCATGAGGACCAAGCTGAAACACGTTCCATGAGAAACTGACCTGGAATCTTCAAAAGCGTCAAGGCCATGAAGGCTAAGGAACTGTTCCACACTGAAGGAGACTGAAGACATATGTTGACTAAATGCAAGGTGTGACTGATCTGTCGCTAGGCCAGCTGGAGCCCTGCTGCTCTCTGCTAGCATCTGCGGGTCTTGGCTCCAAGTTGTGGCTCAGTTGAAGTCTGTACCACATGTCTTTCATCCCCCTTGGATCAGCAGATATCTGAGGCATATTCTTTTTTTTTTTGTTTGAGACACAGTCTTGCTCTGTCACCCAGGCTGGAGTGCAGGGATTACAGATGCGTGCCACCAAGCCCAGCTAATTTTTGTATTTTTGTAGAGACAGAGTTTCACCATTTTGCCAGGCTGGTCTTGAACTTCTGACCTCAGGTGATCCATCTGCCTCGGCCTCCCGAAGTGCTGGGATTACAGGTGTGAGCCACCGCACCTGGCCACCTGAAACATAGTCTCTTCAGAGCCAAAAAGTAGGGCAAGCCCGACTGCACAATCATATTTCAAGTTTCTGCTCACTTCACATCTGAAATCTGTAATTAGCTAATGCATGTCACAAGGCCAAGCCCTAATTCAAGTGTGAATGGCACACTCTGCCCTCCCATGACCAGGGCAAAGGTATGTGCAGTACCACTGCAACAGGGCAGTGAGAATTGAGATTGATGAGTCAACCTGCCACTTCTGTGTGCCTTACACTTTTCTGAGCACACTGTACAGTCTGGGAATTCCTATGTTGGGTATGTGTTAGTGCCAAGAATACTGCCGAACCCAAGGAAAGTGCTTATCTTGACTAATCGACTGCTGGCAAATGTTTCTCTATCCTCGTTGGGGGAAGAGACTAAAACCACTGCGCCAGTGTTCCCCACCTACACTGGTCCCAGCAGCCTTCCTGCAATTTGGATTTTGCAATTTGCAAAATGCAAAATATGCAAACTTTTTGAGTCATCAGATTAATTTTTCTGGAGAAATAATTATAGATATGGTTTTAAAACAAATATGAACAAGAGTGCTTATTATAGCATGATTTGTTAGAGGAACAAAGTGGAACTTCCCAAGGTCTCATACAGGAGAGAGACTAAATAACACTGCCGTTTTCGTGGTGGTTAAAAAGAATGAAGTATCATTATGTGTTCTCAACAGTTCAATTAGAGAAGTGGAATCACTAGGAGGGGGTGTGTGTGTGTGTGAGAGAGAGAGATGGGGATTTGACTTTATGCAATTGGGAAGCTGGTTAAACTGTCTTGGGAAGGCTGTTACCTTCTCATCTGATGCTGGAGCTTGGCATCCACAGGGCAGGAAGAGAAGAGGGTTGTGAGCAGGGAAGAGCGAGAACTGGCAGAAGCCCACAAGATCCATGGGAGTCTGTCTCCGCCTCCAACTCGTTGGCATGAGTGCCCTTCGGGGGCAGCTGACCCTGCCTTCATCACAGAGCCAAACACACACCTGGCCCAGGAGATGGAGCCGCTGAAGGAGGACACAGGGCAGGTGAAGCAGCTGCAGCCGGCAGATAAGCAGCAATACGGGAGATCCAAATCTCAGCCTAAATGCCTCTTGGCCCACCCTGACTGGCTACATACAGCTTTCCCAAATGGATGCATTCCAATGCCACCACATTGCTGATGTGGAAAGTTTTCCAAGATATATTTATGTGTAAGAAATGCAAGTTTCAGGGCTGGGCACAGTGGCTCACACCTGTAATCCCAGCACTTTGGGAGGCCAAGGCGGGTGGATCACCTGAGGTCAGGAGTTTAAGACCAGCCTGGCCAACATGGTGAAACCCTATCTCTACTAAAAATACAAAAATTAGCCGGGCGTGGTGATGTGCACCTCTTATCCGAGCTACTCAGGAGGCTGAGGCAGGAGAATCTCTTGGACTGGGGAGACAGAAGTTGCAGTGAGCCAAGATCGTGCCATTCCACTCCAGCCTGGGTGACAGAGTGAGACTCTGTTTCAAAAAAAAGAAAAGAAAAATGAAATGCAAGCTTTAGGCTATTATGGACAACATGTTTTTAAAAAATGCTTCCACAAAAATTATTTTTACCTGTACACATCTAGGTAGGTACATACATAGAGATTTGGAAAGATAAACACCATGGTCACCTCCAGATGGGGACTGGAACTGGGGAAGAGCGTGTCAAGGGGACTTTGTGTTTATCTGAATTCCAGTACAATTGAAGGCAAATGTAAAAAGAAAAAGAAAATCCCCTCTGTGTTAGTCTCTTCTCAAGCCAGGGGTGTTTTACTTCTCTGTGAGGACCCTCATTTTTAGTTCTTTCAAAAGAAGCAATGAAGTAGATATTTCAGGACACTGTGAGGTGTGTGTAGATGGTCAAAGGGTTCTTCTGGTGGTTTCCTTTCTTCTCCCTTTCAAATCATTAACAGTGCAGCGAGGCTTTACCACTTTGCTTTTGCTTTTTGCTCCTGAGAGGTCAGTGTACCCCCAGGGCTCTGCCTTCAGCCAGTTGGGCACTTGGGGAGGGGTGGTGACCCCTCCTGGGCAGAAATCAGCAGAAGTGATGATGTCCGGTTGGAATGCCAGGACCTCCTGCAGGGGGTTGGGGAGGCAAGTCCCTCTCTGCTTTCTCAATAGCAATGCTACGTGCCAGATATTTCTTCTAAGAACTTTGCTAGTGTCATGGGCTCCTGCCAGGGCACTACTGGGAGCCTGCCCTCTGTGGATGGCACCTGCCTGTCTCTGTGGGGTTTATTGCAAGAATAGTCACAACAATTTTTCAAGAGAGAGAAACAAATAGATGGGAGCCTCAAGAGGCTTCCAGCCTGCTGCAAGTGACTCCACGAGGCCCCTCCCCAACCCCACACTGTGTCTTCAGGCCCAGAGGGCAGCCTCCGCCTGGGGCTACGTCCCAGTCCCACCTTTTCCCAGAGCTTCTCGTTCTCCTGTCTTCTAGGAAGCCTTCAGGTGCTTTCTCCATGGAGAAGGTCTCTCCCTTCTTTTTTTTCTGTTAAATCCCAACCATACTTCAAATCTTTCCAGAATTTTCTCCTCAGCCAAAAGGAGTTTGATTTTCCATCATCACCCAGCTCTCCCTAAGGCAAGACATGGCACCCAGCCCAGAGCTCTCAGCAGGGAGCTTCCCGCTGTTGCTCCCACAGGGACTGCCCTGTCCAAGGCCATGGCCTCCCTAGGGAGGCCTCATCTGGTGGCTGGGTGAGGTGAGGACACCAGGGCCTGGCCACTTCCGCCTGACAAGGGTAACTCTGCTGCAGCATATGCTCCAGAGCCCTGCACTGGGCTGGCCATGCATTTGACAGGTCTGCATTGCAGCCTGGCTTTCCCCTCTGCCCATACCTGTTCCCTTGCAGCTCTTTCCTTTCACGGGTATTGATCTCTAATAAACATCATATCAGCATCTGCCTTCTAGAGAACCCAACTTATGATAGTTGGTACAAGGAATGGTCCCAGAAAGCAGTTGACAGGTGGGTTTTGGAGCTGGACCAGTTATCATGGGGCCAACATTGAGAGGGGTGGGGCAAGGCAGCCCCCGGGTCAGGGCAGTGGCCCAACTTGGATTCCCCTGGTGAGGAAGGGGGGAATGCACTAGCAGGTGTTATGCATGAGCTGTTTAGAGGTCTGGAGTTCACATTTGCTATACGTATAGGGTATGGAATAGAAAGTTGATGTCCTTCAGAAACAGAATGCACAGTGGAGGGCCAGTAATGAGCAACTGAAAGGCAGGCGTGAAACCAGAGGGCCTCTTTGTTTGTGTACAAAGGAGTTCTAACCTCCTAGAGCAGAGGGCAGGATGCAATCCTTTGTTTTGTTATATCAAGGTTAAGGCCCTGGCGGGTAAAACCTGGCTGTGATATGTGGGATGGAGACATCTGTATGGATGCTTCAGAAGCCTGTGCATTCCCAGCCTCAGCTGACCCTCCCAAGCGTGCAGAATGGCCCACCGACATGAGTGAGAGCTAGCACTGTCCCTGTGCTGGAGACCACTGCAAAGGCCACTCTCCAAAGTGTCTCTCAGGAAGTGCCCCTGCCTCCCCTCCTGGCCACTAGGCCTAAAAACAAGATTAAGTCACAGCTTGATCCAGCTGGGCGCGTGATGCGCCTGATATAGGAGGAAAGGGTACATTCCCCAGGGGTTGCAGGACCAAGCCAGATGGCACACAGAGGGGCCAGGGGAGTGCGCAGGGGCCTGGACTTGAGACTGTCTGATCGATCGGAGGACGAAAACATCGCATCGCACAGGGAGGAGCTTTCCTGAGGTGCAGGATCCAGGGAGATGGCATTAACTCACTACTAGGATGCCCCAGAGGTGTGGAGAAAGTGACCATCCTGCCAGCAAAAGTGAAATGCCAGAACTTTAAAGGCAGTTAATGGAGGAAAGGATTAAAAGGCTGAAGGAAAGCTGGGCGCAGTGGCTCAGGCTTGTAATCCTAGCACTTTGGGAAGCCAAGGCAGTCAGATCGCCTGAGGTCGGGAGTTTGAGATCAGCCTGACCAACATGGAGAAACCTCGTCTCTACTAAAAATACAAAGTTAGCCTGGCGTGGTGGTGTGTGCCTGTAATCCCAGCTACTTGGGAGGCTAAGGCAGGAGAATCACTTGACCCCGGGAGGCAGAGGTGGCAGTGGGCTGAGATTGTGCCACTTCACTCCAGCCTGGGCGCAGAGCAAGACTCTGTCTCAAAAAAAAAAATAACATTACAAAACTAGTCCAGAGTGGTTCTGTCCATGCCTTGTGCCCTTCCCTGAGCTTCCCCAGCGATAACATCTTATAGAACTACAGCACATTAACAAACCAGGAAATTGACATTGGTATGGCAATATTAACTAGATGACACCCCCCCATTTAGATTTCACCAGTTTATGTGTGAACTTTTGTATGTGTGCATAGCTCTGCGAAACTTTGTCACCTGTATAGATTTGTGCAACCACCATTACAACCAAGATGCAAAACTGTCCCATCACCACAAAAGAACTGCCTCCAGCTACCCTTTTATAATCACACTGGCCCCATCCCTTACCCCTGGCCACCACTCTCTATACTTTTGTCATTTTGAGAATGTTATATAAAAGAAGTTATATGGCAAGTATCTTTTGAGATTAGCTTTTGGAATTCAGCATGATGCCCTTGTCTAGATGCTCCACACTTTTTGTTTGTTTGTTTCTTTGTTTGTTTTTGAGACAGAGTCTTGCTCTGTTGCCAGGCTGGAGTGCAGTGGCATGATCTCAGCTCACTGCAACCTCTACCTCCTGAGTTCAAGCAATTCTCCTGCCTCAGCCTCCCTAGTAGCTGGGATTACACACATGTGCCATTACACCTGGCTAATTTTTGTATTTTTAGTAGAGACGAGGTTTCACCACATTGGCCTGGCTGGCCTCGAACTCCTGACCCCGAGTGATCTGCCCATCTTGGCCTCCCAAAGTGCTAGGATTACAGGTGTGAACCACCGTGCCTGGCCCACACTTTATTTTAATCTGGTCACCTCCTCAAGAACATTTTGGTTGTTGGCATTTTTTCGCTATTGCAAATAAAGCTGATTTGAATATTCACATACAGATTTTTCTGTAAACATGGTTTTCTTTTCTTGTTTTTTTTTTTTTTTGAGACAGAGTTTTGCTCTTGTTACCCAGGCTGGAGTGCATTGGCGCAATCTCAGGTCACAGCAACCTCCGCCTCCCAGGTTCAAGCAATTCTCCTGCCTCAGCCTCCTGAGTAGCTGGGATTACAGGCATGCACCACCACGCCCAACTAATTTCGTATTTTCAGTAGAGACAGGGTTTCTCTATAGTGGTCAGGCTAAATTCAAACTCCTGTCCTCAGGTGATCCACCTGCCTCGGCCTCCCAAAGTGCTGGGATTACGGGCGTGAGCCACTGCGCCTGGCCTACGGTTTTCATTCCTCTAGGATAAATGCCCAGGAGTGCAGTCACTGGGTCATGTGGTAAGTGTGTTTAATTTTATAAGAAACTGCTAAGCTGTTGTCCAGGGTGGCTGCAGCATTTTACAGTTCCCCCACCACTGTGCGAGAGCTCCAGTGTCTGCCTCCTCCCCGGCACTTGGTATAGCAGCAGTTGTTTTTAGCTGTTTAGTAGGGGTGTAGCGGTATGCCATTGTGGCTATAGTTTGCATTTCCCCATTGGTTAATGATGGCAAACATCTTTTCCTGTGCTGATTTCTCACCTGTTTATTTTCTTTGGCAAAGTGCCTGTTGAAGTCTTTCGGATTTATCTTCTTCCTGTTGAGTTTAAAGTGTTCTGTCATACTCTAGATGCGAGTCTTTTGTCAGAAAGGTGATTTGCAAGTGTGTTCTCCTAATCTCTGGCTTGCCTTTTCATCCTCTGCGTGGGGTGTGTCGTGGAGCAAAAATTCTAAATTTTGATGAAGTCCAATTTATCAGTGTTTTTCTTCATGGATTGTGATTTTGGTGTCAGGTTTAAGAACTCTTTACCTAACCCTAGTTCATAAAGATTTTCTCTCACGTTTTCTTCTAAAAGTTTGATCTTTCACATTTAGATCTACGGTCCATTTTGAGTTAAATTTTTGTATACGGTGTGAGTTTACCTCCAGGTTTGTTCATTTTGCCTAGGAATGCCTTAAATCATTACTCCAAGACCATTTGTTGAATGATCTCTCTCACTGCTTCTTTCTACACAGCTATCTTTTCACTACCTAAATAGTAAGAGTAAAAAGTAGGAATCACATCTTATGCCTTTTTTTTTTAATAGAGATGGGATCTCGCTATATTGCCCAGGCTGGTCTCAAACCCTTGAGCTTAAGTGATTCTCTTGCCTTGGCCTCCCAGAATGCTGGGATTACAGGTGTGAGCCACAAGGGTCGGCTTATCTTATGCTTCTTGACATCTCCCTCTGAACTTAGCATTTATTCATTCATTCAATAAATATTAACTGAATACTCATTATGTGCTGGAAATTATGCTAGGCACTTAGAATACATCTGTTCTTCTCATGGAGTTAATAACCTACGAAAGAAGAACAATAATAAAAAAGCAAAAAGGGCCAGGTACTGTGGCTCACTCCTGTAATCCCAGCATTTTGGGAGGCTGAGGCAGGAGAATTGCTTGAGCCCAGGAGTTTGAAACCAGCCTGTACAACATAGTGAAACCCTGACTCTACCAAGAAAGATACAAAAAGTAGCCAGGTGTGGTGGTGTGCACCTATAGTCCCAGCAAGCCAGGAGGCTGAGGTGGAAGGATCCCTTGAGCCTGGGGAGGTCAAGGCTGCAGTGAGCCGTGACTGTGCCACTGTACTTCAGCCTGGATGACAGAGTGAGACCCTGTCTCAAGAAAAAAAAAAAAGAATCTAGTTGGCATTGTGATGATGATGTGCTCTGAAAGAACTGAGAACCATAGTAGAAAAAGAATAACAGTTGGGGGTGCAAAATGCATAGGGAGCTGCACTTAGGAGAAGATAGTCTAATCAGAGACCTTATCACGTCTGAGACTGTGACAGGGATAAGAAAGAGAAGCAGTGAGAAGCTCTCGTGCTATTGGTCCAGCCATCTATTTACAATCTCTATGCCCTCCAACTCTTACAGCTGAAAAAGGCACCCAGAAATATTAGCCAGAAATATTGGCTGGGTGCGGTGGCTCACGCCTGTAATCCCAGCAGTTTGGGAGGCTAAGGCAGGCGGATCATGAGGTCAGGAGTTCAAGACCAACCTGATCAATACGGTGAAACCCCATCTCTACTAAAAATACAAAAATTAACCAGGTTTGGT
Organism: Alouatta palliata; assembly: GCA_004027835.1. Taxonomy (NCBI): domain Eukaryota; kingdom Metazoa; phylum Chordata; class Mammalia; order Primates; family Atelidae; genus Alouatta; species Alouatta palliata. The sequence goes on along the minus strand of PVKV010008467.1, from coordinate 47,840 downwards.
GGCATGTGCCTATTGTCCCAGCTACTCCAGAGGCTGAGACAAGAGAATCGCTTGAACTCAGGAAGCGGAGGATGCAGTGAGCCAAGATCACGCCACTGCACTCCAGCCTGGGCAACAGAGAGAGACTCTGTCTCAAAACAAAACAAAACAAAACAAAAAAACTAGCCACCATCATTAAAAGGAATGCAATACAACTCTATCTCCTGACACAAGAGCATCCACAACGTAATACTCAGTGAGTGATACAACATTTCTCTCTCCCCTCCCTCCCCGATCCCTCATACCATCTTAGTTACCAGAGTTCCCCAAACCTCTGATGCCTTCCGCGTTGTCAGAAGTTAATTATGGGCAGTGAAAAGTCTCCATTGGTTACTGGTCTATGTCATGCTGGGGAGAAAGCAGGTGTTCCCAGCCCACAGAGCTGATTGAGGAGTTGTCAGGAGCAGGAGAGGCTGGTGGACAGAAAGCAGGTTCCCACCACTGCTCTGCACACAGCAGAGGTAGCGCTGATTGAGCCCAGAAGGATCCCACCCTAGAATGAGGGGGCAAGTGGCACCCCCAGCCTCAGCCTCCTTTGGGACTGGTTGTCTACAGCCCAGTGTGGTTTTGCGGTTCCCCTTGGATTTTGGATGTTCATAAAATAAGCTGCCAGCTGCCTGCCTGCTGTGGTAGGGGGAAGGTCTGTGGCACGAGCACCTTGCTTGTGGGGGCTGGAGGGACTGGCAGGTTTCAACGAAGCTGGCCTGGGAGCCTCCTGGTTGGCTGCCTAGAGTGCTTTCCCAGGCCAGGGCGGGAGGTCCAAACCACCTGCTGGCCTGCTGATAAATGAGTGGTAGACCAGGTGGGATTTCATAGCTGCATCTATTTGGGATTGTCAAAAGGCTTCCAAGGTTTCCGTTCCCCATCAGGTTTCCTGGCCGAACCTGTCTCCTAGCCATGACCTTTGGCACCCACGCCTCCAGAAGCTTGGCCATGATTAGCACGGTGCCTGGCACAGAGGGGTGAGCCCTGAACTTTCTAGGGTCTTCTTGGCCATGTGTTCTGGGAAGCACAAAAATCTGGAGAGTGAGGATCAAGCAGGTTCTCCTTCTTCCACGGGCATTGTCAGCCAATGAGAACTTTTAGGCATCACATGTGTTTGCTTTCAGCCTCTGGGGGCAATCAGATCTTCGCTAGAGGGCCTGACAGGGTCTCTGCTCCTGGTGGGGAGAGAGAGCAGTGGCGCCCAAGCACCTTAGCCCTGGTGCTCTGGGAGTGCAGTTGGCCAGTTCTGGGACTAGGGGGTCCTTTTCCAGCCCCATGGTCATTGAATAATTTTACCCTGCGGTGGCCTTGGTTATGCAGCCTTTATCTGGGTGAGCCCAGTTGCTCATTACCTGTCCCTGGGCTTGACCTGACTCCAGCATGCTGCCTCACCTCTAAGAGTTTGCTCTGGCCGGGCTCACACCTGCAATCCCAGCACTTTGGGAGGCCAAGGCAGGCGGATCACGAGGTCAGGAGTTCGAGACCAGTCTGGCCAACATAGTAAAACCCAGCCTCTTCTAAAAAAAATACAAAAATAAGCCGGGTGTGGTGGTGTGTGCCTGTAATCTCAGCTACTCAGGAGGCTGAGGTAGGAGCATCTCGTGAACCCAGGAGGCAGAGGTTGCAGTGAGCTGAGATTATGCCATTGTACTCCAGCCTGGGCAATAGTGTGAGACTCTGTCTCAAAAAAAAACAAAAAGTTTGCTCTGCCCACACAGGCTCACCCTTCTGGGAATGTCACATTCTGGAAGTTGTGTCCCCTAACCTCTGCCCACAGCCCAGGGCCAGGAGGAAGGCCACTCCAGCTAAGATGAGATTCTGTCTCTTCTTGTACTTGACACTTACCTCAGACTTGATACTTGTTCCCTGACACTGCAGTGTCTTATCTGGCCTTGAAGGCAGGACTTTCTCCTCCTTGGAAACTGGAGGTACCAGGATGCCTGTGAATGGCCAGGCACTGGCGTGTGGCTTGAGGGTCACCCACTGTGTTCATGACACACCATCCAGACATTTTCTTTCCACCCCTCACTGCGGGGACTAGAATCACCAAGGTCCTGCCCTCCTGCCCCTCCCAGAAGCCTGGGTGATACCCCAAACCTCAAATAAGCTTAAGAGAATTGGCTTTCATTCCAGACTGCTTGGTTCAAACCTGACACCATTACTTTCCTGCTGTGTGATCTTGGGCAGGTCATATAACCTCGCTGAGGCTTAGTTCTTTCTCCTGTACCCCTCTACACAACATGACAGGTTTTCACGTTCCCAATGCAAGTTCTTTCATGTCATCTCCCCTTATCCACAGGGAATACATTCCAAGACCCCCAGTGAATGCCTGAAACCATGGATAGTACTGAACCCTATATGTGTGTAATATGTTTTTTACTATACATACATACTTGTGATAAAGTGTAATTTTTAAATTAGGCACAACATGAGCTTAACAACAATAACTAATAATAAAATAGAACAATTATAACAATATATTATAATTAAAGTTATGTGATTATATTCTCTTTCTTTTTTTTTTCCTCACTATGTCACCCAGGCTGGAGTGCAGTGGCATGATCTCTGCTCACTGCAACCTCTGCTTCCCTGGCTCAAGCGAGTCTCCTACCTCAGCCTCAGTAGCTAGGATTCCAGGCATGGGATACCATGCCCAGCTAATTTTCTTATTTTTAATAGAGACAGAGTTTTGTCATATTGGCCAGGCTGGTGAATGTGGTCTCTAAGTTTTTTTTTTTTTTTTTTTTTTTTTCTGAGACGGAGTCTCGCTCTTGTCACACAGGCTTGAGTGTAAATGGTGTGATCTCAGCTCACTGCAACCTCCACTTTCAAGGTTTAAGTGATTCTCCTGCCTCAGCCTCCTGAGTAGCTGGGATTACAGGTGCATGCCACCACCACACCTGGCTAATTTTTGTATTTTTAGTAGAGACGGTATTTCACCACATTGGCCCGGCTGGTCTCAAACTTCTGACCTTGGGTGATCTGCCCACCTTGGCCTCCCAAAGTGCTGAGATTACAGATGTGAGCCACTGTGCCTGGCCTCTTTCTAAATATTTTACTGCACCATGGGTAACTGAAACTACAGAAAGTGAGGCCATGGATAAGAGGGGAGACTACTATACCATCCTACCTTTTGTTGATGCAAAGGGTACTTCCTATACCTGAAAAACATAATATAAAATATAATCTTGGGGCCAGGCACGGTCACTCACACCTGTAATCCCAGTACTTTGGGAGGCTGGCGGGCAGATCATCTGAGATCGGGAGTTCGAGACCAGCCTGGCCAACATGGTGAAACCCCATATCTACTAAAAATACAAAATTAGCCAGGTGTTGTAGCATGTCTGTAATCCCAGCTACTCAGGAAGCTGAGGCAGGAGAATCACTTAAACCTTGAAGGCAGAGGTTGCAGTGAGCCAAGATTGTGCCACTGCACTCCAGCCTGGGTGAGACAGTGAGACTTCATCTGAAAAATAAAATAAAGTATTAAAACTAGACGGTCCCTTAAAGCCATGCAGGTTGTGTTTGAATATGCTTGATTACCTCCAGTGATAGGTAACTATCTATAAGAGGCAACTAGAAAGTGGATCCTGATGGAGGTGGCCTGGGGCAGGGCTGACCTTGGAGACGTTTGCCCCACAAATGCGGCTGCCAGATTGAGTCCATCTGAGGAATGTCCCGCAACCTGGCCCACAAGGTCTCCCTCCCAGCCCTGCCCCGGAGCCCTCTCAATCCTTCCTCTCTAAAACCGCAGCCCCTCCCTCAGAAGGGAGCCCTCTCTGCACAGACTGGTTAAGGTTTATTAGTCCTTAAAATTCCTTCGAGATGAGTTAGTATTTATTTCCCTGCAAAGCTTATGTAACTGTAAGAGGATACAGGGGCTGCCAAAGCTGTCTGTGGTTTGGATGGGGCTCGCAGTGGTTTCTTCTGGGAGCTAAATATTATAATGAGTGACTTCATACTATCATTTTCTTTGGAACCGAGTTGTGCTTGTCCCAGTGGTACCCGAAGCTACCTCCCAGGCCCCTGCTGTTCTGATTCAGGCCGGGACCGGAGGTTAGGGTGAAGGGAACAGGGAGAACAAAATTAGTCTGTTGAGGCTACTTGGTCACTCAGCTTCTCCGGGGAGGCTGAGATCTGGGTTTTCAGCTAGCGCCGAGCTCTGTGTGGCCACCATGATTGGACTGCTGGGGAGATTATGGGAAGGGCCAGCCTTCCAGCCACTGTCTGTTCCAATCTGAGCTTTTGTAAGGATGCAGATTTGGGACTTGTAACAGCAATGGGTTGGGGAGGATCAGACTGCTGAGTGGTCACGGGCAATCCTGAGGAACTGTTGAAGCTGGGGAAATCTTGCACAGGGAGCCTCCAGCTGCTGAGTAGAGGCACCATTCATGGAGTCCTTGCTGCATACTGGCACCAAGCAAAGCACTCTGCCTGCAGTCACCAGGGGCCTGTGTAAGACAGTGGGTTGGAGGGTCGACACAATGTGGAATGGCTGGGTCTGTGTCCCAGCTCCACCACTTGCTGGCCATGTGACACTGGGCAATGATATAACCTGTATGTCCCCATCTCGAAACAGGGGTGATTACAGCCTCCTTGTGGGGTTGTTAGGCAGATTAAATGTGATAACTCAGACAAAGCGCTTGCACAGTGTCTGGTAGTAGTAAAGAACTCGGAAAATGTTAGCAGTCATTTCATCAGCAGCAACATCTAGCTGGATCATCATAGCATCCCCATGGGGCAGGGACTCCTAATCTCCATTTTGCAGGTGAAGAAATGAGGCTTGAGGGGTCATGTGCTCAAGGTCACGCAGTTAGTGAGCCACAAGACTAAGATATGAAGACTTCATTCTAGGTCGGGTGTGGTGGCTCATGCCTCTAATCCCAGCATTTTGGGAGGCCGAGGCGGGTGGATCACGAGGCCAGGAGATCGAGACTATCCTGGTCAACATGGTGAAACCCTGTCTCTATGAAAATACAAAAAATCAGCTGGGCATGCTGGCACGTACCTGTAGTCCCAATTACTCAGGAGGTAGAGAGAGGGAAATCGCTTGAACCCGGAGGGCAGAGGTTGCAGTGAGCCGAGATCAGGCCACTGCACTCCAACCTGGGTGACAGAGCAAGATTCCATCTCAAAAAAAAAAAAAGAAAGAAAACTTCATTCTAGTATTCCCTTGGCCTGGAGTTGGAAAAGGTGGGGTTTACAGCATCGATTCCTTCCTTAGGGAGCTTGAAAGCTGCCATGTGCAAGGCTGGGGAAGTGAAAAAGCTGAATTCCCTGGCCATGCAGGTCTACACTGGGAGAAAAATGGTTCTTAGAAAAGACTCTGAGGAACCATACCGGATGGTGAACTCTAAGAGGGATCAGGAGTCGTGTTGGGCTTGCTCACCACCACATCTCAGTTCTGAGCACGGTGCCTGGCACCATAGCTGTTGACTGAACGAGTTGTATTTGCAATGATCCTTTGAGCATGCTCATTTTAACAAGAAAAGCCTGGCTTCTTTCTCTGTTCTCAGTAACTTTTTTGACCTCAGTGACACCATGTAGGTGACATCTACTGGGGCTGATAAATCTCCCTGGGAACAAAAGGCCCAAGGCAGGTGAGGGGACCCGAGCTCTGGGGCCCGAGAGAACCCACAGGCGAAAGGGAAGGATGGGTTAATGCTTCCAAAGCCCTGGTCAAGTACAAGTACCTTGAATTTAGTGGGCAAATAGATATAAAGCAGCTTCCGGTCCCCACCGTGTGCATGGGTGCTGCGGACACAGAAGTGAGCAAAAGAGAGAGAATTCCCTGCCCTTGGGGGAATGCTTGGCCTGGTGGGGAAAAGACAGCAAATGAGTAATCAAATAAGTAGTTGTTGATTATGAATTGTGGTAACTGCTGTGAATGAAAAATGCCCTAGGTACCAAGACAGAGAATCATAGAGAAGCAGAATTCCTATTTTAAAGGAGTCAGGGCAGGCCTCATGGAAGAGGTGACATTTAAGCTCATTGGGAAACTTTGTACAATCTCGAATGGGACTCACTTTTCCCTCCTGATGGTCCCAGGTAGAGTTTGAGGCTCTTAGGCCCAAGGCTGGCATCAAAGCCTAAGTAAAGCTGTGTTATTTCTGAAGACCCTGCTGGGCTGGACTCTCAACAGTAAAGATCCCATCTCACCCAAAAGCTAGGAATAATTAACAGTGAAGGGAAAAAAGAGGTGCCTAGGCCTGGCGCAGTGGCTTACGCCTGTAATCCCAGCACTTTGGGAGGCCAAGGCAGGCAGATCACCTGAGGTCAGGAGTTTAAGACCAGCCTGGCCAACATGATGAAACTGCATCTCTACTAAAATTATAAAAATTCGCCGGGGGGTGGTGGCATACGCCTGTAGTTACAGCTACTCAGGAGGCTAAGACAGGAGAATTGCTTGAACCTGGAAGGCAGAGGTTGCAGTAAGCAGAGATCACGCTGCCACACTCCAGCCTGGGCAACAGAGTGAGACTCTGTCTCAGATGAATGAATGCATGCATGCCTAATTCAAGAAAGAAGTGGAAGCTGGGCATGGTGGCTCACATCTGTAATCCCAGCACTTTGGGAGGACGAGGCGGGTGGATCACTTGAGGTCAGGTGTTCGTAACCAGTCTGACCAACATGGTAAAACCCCATCTCTACTAAAAACTACAAAAAAACTTGGCTGGGTGTGATGGCAGGTGCCTGTAATCCCAGCTACTGTGGAGGCTGAGGCAGGAAAATTGCTTGAACCTGGGAGGTGGAGGTTGCAGTGAGATGAGATCATACCACTGCACTCCAGCCTGGGCTACAGAGCAAGACTCCGTCTCAAAAGAAAAAAGATTTTGGCCTTTTAATGTATCCTTATTGTAACTTGGAAGTAAATCATCAAAAGCCCTTTTCATGGCCACTGTGGGCCATGCCCTTCCCCATCTGCATCTTGTACCCCACACCCCTCACCCACTGCCCTTCACCTTTCACCAGGATTTCATCTGCTTGGATCTAGCCCCAGCTGCATACATTCAGCACACACAATGATTAAAACTTAGACTCAGAGCTCTGTAGCTGGAGGCAAGTTGCTCTGTGAGCGTCAGTTTCCATTCCTGTTCAATGGACATAGGAAACACCACCATTGACAGATGTTTAATGAACATTAGTCTCTTTCCCACTTAGGCTGAAACAAAAGTACTTCCTTAGTATACTTTATACTTTAAACCTTCCAAGGCACTGTCCCATTCATTATTTTATTTAAAGCTATTGAAATCTGGGCTGGGCGTGGTGGATCACATGAGCCCAGGAGTTCAAGACCAACCTGAGCAACATGGCAAAACCCCATCTCTACTAAAAACACAAAAATTACCCAGGGTTGGTGGCTCATGCCTGTAATCCTAGCTACTTGCGAGGCTGAGGCAGGAGAATAGCTTAAACCCTGGAGGCGGAGGCTGCAGTGAGCCTTGATCACACCACTGCACCCCAGCCTGGGTGCCAGAGTGATACTCCATCTCAAAATAAATAAGTAAAACTATTGAAATCTGCGCATGAGGCAGGGTGAGCAATGTGACTCCTTATCAAGCAGGAAGTGGCCTCAGAGGTTAAAGCCCTGTTCAAGGAGACACAGGGAACGGACAGTGAAACTGGGATGGCGATGACAGCTGCACTTGAACTTCTCCTGAAGGTGATGCTGCTGAGGGACCAGATGCAGACTCTGAGCCCCAAAGCCAGCCAGCGTCTAAGAGACAGACCTCTGCTTTCAGGTCAGCCCCCACTCGGCTGCCTGCTTAGGGAGGCTGACTTCCCTACTGGAAGATATGTGAATGCTGGGGTGTTCACACATCTCTCCAATTTTTCAGTGTTCACCCTCTCCCTGGTCTTCTCCACTGCACTTCTCCTGCTGCTGACCTTGGCTTGTCCAGCCTTCCCTCTCCAGTTTACAGTCCCCATTCACTGGGCAGTATGGGAAGCTTGGGCTAAGGGTAGGATTTGACTGTGGGTGGGGTCGGGTCACAGGGCAGCAAAAGCTTCACCAAACATCTTTCCCACTGCGTCCACAGCCCAGGTATGGGGATATATTTCCTAAGGGGAGCCCAGTTCAGTACCTAAATCCAGGTAGGGAGCCAGAAGGAGAGGGATCTTAAGATTTTGATTTCCAGAATTTGTATTCTTGCAATGAGAGGGACTCTGTCCAGCTAAGAAGCATCAATACCACAGGAGGGAGTTTCAGCAGGAAGTGGAGATTTTGCTCTGAGGTTGTGATTTTAATGCTGTCCCAGCTGGTTGGATGGGTGCCTACTTTCTGGGGCTGGAGTGGTAGGGTAGGGGTGAGAAGGTGGTGGGGGAAGAGAATAGGGAGAAAGAGAGAGTCCTCAGAAAAAAGTCGTGTAGCTGCATGGGAGAAAGCATGTCTGAATCCTATGGGTCTCCTGGAGCTGCTTCCCAGCTGTTTGACCTTGTGAAGTGGCCTAACTTCTCTGCACTTCCATTTCCTCATCTGTGTAAAAGCAGGGACAATACTTCCTTTATTAAGCAAATATCTTCTGTCTGCCTACTGTATGCTTGACCCCGTGCAATTGAACAAGACAAACAGGAGACAGGATCTCTGCCGCCCTGGAGCTTATATTCCAGGAGGGAGACAAACAAGAAATACATCAACCATAAACAAACAAGATAATTTTGGATAATGCTAAGTGTTAGTCAGAAGCCAAAAGGGAGTGGGGAACGTGGGACAGACAGAGGACACCTCTCTGAGGAGGTGGCATCTGAACAGAGACCTGGAAGTTGAGAAGTCAGTTCTAGAAATGGAGGAAGAGTGCTCCAGGCGCTGGGAACAGCGTGTGCAAACGCCTTGAGATGGGAGTGGGCTTGAAGTGCTTGTGGAATGGGCAGTGGCCTCAAAATAGAAAATGCAGTAAGCAAGCAGGGAAGCGGTTTGAACGGAGGTGGGAGAAGTAGGCCAGAAACAGATCACCCAGGGCTTGAGAGGCTATGCCGAGAGGTCCAGAAGGCTTTGGAGGGTAACTTAAGCAGGGGAATGACATGATTAGGTATGTATTTGAAAACATCAACCCCCACCCCTCACTTGAACTTTCTGAGCCTCGTTTTCCCCATCTGTTAAAAATGGGCATAATAGGCCAGGCATGGTGGCTCACGCCTGTAACCCCAGCACTTTGGGAGGCCAAGGTAGGCGGATCACCTGAGGTCAGGAGTTCAAGACCAGCCTGGTGAATGTGGCGAAACTCCATTTCTACTAAAAATACAAAATTAGCCGGGCATGGTGGTACATGCCTGTAATCCCAGCTACTCAGGAAGCTGAGGCAGGAGAGTTGCTTGAACCCAGGAGGTGGAGGTTGCAGTGAGCTGAGATTGCACTGTTGCACTTTAGCCTGGGCAATAACAATAAGACTGTCTCAAAAAAGGGGGGGAAGAGGCATAATATACATATCTCATAGGATTATAGATACTTAAAAGACATGAAAGTTAAAGCAGCAAGCAAATTGATGAACATATATGCCCAAGGTGCACAACAAATGCCAGGACCACGATATGAACACTTTGCAAAAGCTCTGAAGAGGTCTGCTCAGGAGCGAGGGTGGTTCCTAAATAGTTAAACAAACCTGTCTTGGGAAAAGCAATCCCATGCTGCTAATATAATGGTAAAGAATGCAATTCGGGCTGTTTATTTTTAGAGATTCAGTGCTCCTATTAAGCAATCACTCTGTTTATGTCACTGCTAATTGAAGTAAATTGCTTTCTGCAATCAAATCGGGAAGTTCCCCCTTCCGATCACGAAAAGGACTTGGACTCTGGTTCCTGATTTCCAGTATTTAGTCTGACTTGAGATTTGCCCTGTAATTAATTGCATACATTCCACTGATTTCCTTAAACAAGCATTTGGTTGAAATTGCCCCAGGGATAGGAAGTGTTCTGCCTTCCCTCCCTTGCACCCCCAGCCACAGCAGCCTTCTGGCTGGTTGGGCTGGTGGGGAGTGGGCCTCGCAGCAGATGTGAGAGGTGGAAGTGAGCAGCAGGTGTGGCCACTGCCGGTCCAGAATCCTCTTGGTGTCCCTGACTGGTGGAGAATTCTAGTGCATTAGAACCAAAGCCCATGAATCAGAATGGAGGCATTCCCGGGCCATGGGCACAGGCTTCCTCGCACCGATCGTCAGCTCTATCTTCACTTCTATGAGAGGCACAGGAGGAAGTAAGGGGAGGTGGGCAAAAAGCAATGCTGCATCCCAATAAGCACCCTGAGAGCCCCGATCCTTTCCATGGCCCTGTCGCTGCCACCCCCCTACCCCACCCCCAGCTCTCCATCATGTGCATAGGCCTGGAGGATGTTCAGGAAGGGGTGAAGGGATACCCTAAGGAGGAGGGAGTAGAGAGTTTTAAGGCCTGTGGCCCAGTCCCAGGGAGGAGTGCTCCAGTGCCTCCTCCTAGTGCTGGGGGGTAAGGGCAGAGGGTGGGGAGGAGCATTTGATGCTGGACACAGCTGTTAGGTTAGGTTGCCAGGCGACTGAGAAAACAGGCAGTGTTTGCCCCATCATTCATCTTTGATGCTGAAAAGAAAATAAAGGGCCTCAGGACTTAGTTGAACGTGCAGATGTTGGGTACTTTACCTTGAGGTGTGGAGAGTATCTCTTTATGGATTAATCCTGTGACCCTGCAGAAGGTAGCCTTCAAGGCCCAGCTCAGTGGCCACCTCCCACATGAAGTCCTGCCTGATGTACTCCCCAGAAGCTCCTTCTCACAATGCCCTTGGATTGTGTGCCTCTGGGGCAGTGCCATACCTGTCCTGCCCTGCAGTGGGCCCTGGATTTGAGTTTCTTCATCCACTGACAAAGCACCTGGCATGAATCAGATTCTGCTAGGCTGGAGACAAAGACTCTGGTGAGCTAAGGTCAGGAGTTCAAGACCAGCCTGGCCAACATGGTGAAACCCTGTCTCTACTAAAAATACAAAAATTAGCCAGGCATGGTGGCATGCGCCTATAATCCCAGCTACTTGAGAGACTGAGGTAGGAAAATCGCTTGAACCCAAGAGGCGGAGGTTGCAGTGAGCCAAGATCATGCCACTACACTCCAGCCTGGGCAGCGTAGCAAGACTCTGTCTCACCAAAAAATAAAAATAAAAAGACTCAGGTGAGATACAACCCCTACCTTCAAAGAGGTACCAGAGCCGCAGAAGAGTTAGGTAACAGGAAGTTAGTTAAAGAAGTAGCATTGGCTGGGCATCAGTGGTGGCTCATGCCTATAATCTCAGCACTTTGGGAGGCCGAGATGGGCAGATCCCTTGAGCCCAGGAGTTTGAAACCAGCCTGGGCAACATGGGGAATCCCCATCTCTACCAAAAATACAAAAAGTAGCTGGGCATGGTGGTGTGCACCTGTAATCTCAGCTACTTAGGAGGCTGAGGCAGGAGGATTGTTTGAGCCTGGTAGGTCGAGGCTGCAGTGATCACACACTTACCACTGTACCGTCCAACTGTGTGATGGCAACATTTAAATGGAGACTGGAGGCCAGGCACAGTGGCTTACACCTGTAATCCCAGCACTTTGGGAGGCTGAGGAGGGCAGATCACCGTCTCTACCAAAAATACAAAAATTAGCTGGGTGTGGTGGTGGGTGCCTGTAACCCCAGCTATCTGGGAGGCTGAGGCAGAAGAATCTCTTGAACCCGGGAGGCAGATGCTGCAGTGAGCCATTGCACTCCAGCCTGGGTGACAGAGGGAAACTCTGTCTCTAAAAAACAGAAAATGCAAAATTTAGCCAGGCTGATGGCACGTGCCTGTGTTGCCAGCTACTCTGGGGGCTAAGGCAGGAGGATCGCTTGAGCCTGGGAGGCAGAGGTTGCAGTGAGCCAAGATTCTGCCACTGAACTTTAGCCTGGGCGATAGAGTAAGATCCTGTCTCAAAAAAAAAAAAAAAAAAAAATGTTGGGATACAGTTCTAAATTAAAAGAGGCTTAAAATTCATGGCAACCACATTCAATGCTCAAACTTTAATTGACTCTTGATTTAAATAAAAAATAAAAGATATTTTGGGAATACTAGAGAAATTTAACTCTAAGCTGTTTTGATTGATATTCAGAAATTGATGTTAATGTTCTTAGTTTGCCAGTAGCAGAGTGATTATGAGGAGAATGCAATCATTTTGGAAGATGTTCGAGGAAGTATGCAACTTATTTTATATTTTTCCCAAATAAATATCTACATATTTAGCTCAAACAACTCAATTCAAAAATGTGCAAAGAGGCTGGGTGCGGTGGCTCACCCTGTAATCCTAGCACTTTGGGAGGCCGAGGTTGGTGGACCACTTGAGGTCAGGAGTTGAAGACCAGCCTGGCCAACATGGTGAAACCCCATATCTACTAAAAATACAAGAATTAGCCGGGCATGGTGGCAGGCACCTGTAGTCCCAGCTACTCAGGAGGCTGAGGCAGGATAATCGCTTGAACCCAGGAGGTGGAGGTTGCAGTGAGCTGAGATCGTGTCACTGCACTCCAGCCTGAGTGACAGAGTAAGACTCTGTCTCAAAAAAAAAAAAAAAGTGCAAAGGACATGAATAGACCTTTCTCCATGACCAATAATCACAGAAAAAGATGTTCAACAACATCAATCATTAGAGAACTATAAATCAAAACTATTGGCCAGGTGTGGTGGCTCATGCCTGTAAGCCCAGCACTTTGGGAGGCCAAGGTGGGCAGATCGCCTGAGGTTGGGAGTTTGAGACCAGCCTGACCAACATGGAGAAAGTCCTTCTCTACTGAAAATACAAAAAACTAGCCGGACGTGGTGGCGCATGCCTGTAAACCCAGCTACTCAGAAGGCTGAGGCAGGAGAATCGCTTGAACCTGGGAGGCAGACGTTGCAGTGAGCTGAGATCATGCCATTGCACTCCAGCCTGGACAACAAGAGCAAAACTCCATCTCAAAAAAACAAAAACAAAAGCCAGAAACATATAATGAGATATCACTTCATACCCATTAGGATGGCTGCTATCAAAAACTCACAATAAGAAGACTGGGCTAGGATGTGGGGAAACTGGAGCCATTGTAGACTATTGGTGAGAATGCAAAATGATACAGCTGCTATTGAAAACAGCATGGAGGTTCCTCAAAAAATTAAATATAGAATTACCGTACAACAATCTCACTTCTGGGTGTTTATTCAAAAGAATTGAAATCAGGAGCTTGAAGAGGTATTAGCACTCCCATGTTCCTTGAAGCACTATTTACAAGAGTTGAGATTTAGAGACAACCTAAATGTGCATTCAGGGATGAATGAAACAAAAATGTGGTGCCTCCATGCAATGGAATGTTATACAGCTTTAAAACATAAGGAAATTCTGACACATGCTATGACATGGATGAGCCCTGAGGACATGGTGCTAAGTGAAATAAGCTAATCATAAAGAGATGAATACCGCATTATTCCATTTACATGAGGTACTTACAGTAGCCAAAATCATAGAGACGAAAATAGACTGGTGGTTGCCAGGGTATGAGGGGAGGGAGAAGTGAGGAGTTATTGTTTAATGGGTTTGTTAAAACTCTATTGTTTGAGTTTCAGTTTTACAGGATGAAAAGTTATAGAGATGGATGGTGGTGATGGTTGCACTACATCATGAATGTATTTAGTACCACCAAACTGTACACTTAAAAATGATTACGATGGGCTGTGGTGGCTCACACCTGTAATCCCAGCACTTTGGGAGGCCGAGGCCAGCGGATCACCTGAGGTTGGAAGTTCGAGATCAGCCCAACCAACATGGAGAAACCCTGTCTCTACTAAAAATACAAAATTAGCCGGGCATGATGGCTCATGCCTGTAATCCCAGCTACTCAGGAGGCTGAGACAGAAGCATCGCTTGAACCTGGGAGGCAGAGGTTGCGGTGAGCCAAGATCGTGCCATTGCGCTCCAGCCTGGGCAATAAGATCAAAACTCCATGTCAAAAAAAAAAAAGAGATTACGATTGTAAATTATACGTTACATGTACTTTAACACAACAGAAAAACTGAAAAAGAAATATAGGAGAGGTAACCAAATAATCTACAAATTTATACATACATACAGATGAAGCAATATGACAAAATATTTCTAATTGTTGAATCTAAGTGGTTGGTACAAGGATGTTCATTGTTTTATCCCTTCAGACTTTCTCTGTGTTTAAACATTTTCATAATGAAAAGTTGGAAAATAAAGAGGCTGGGCACAGTGGCTCATGCCTGTAATATCAGCACTTTGGGAGGCCATGGCAGGTGGATCTCTTGAGGTCAGGGGTTGGAGACCAGCCTGGCCAACATGGTGAAACTCTGTCTCTACCAAAATAATATAAAAATTAGCTGCATGTGGTGGTGTGCACCTGTAAACCCAACTACTCAGGAGGCTGAGGCATGAGCATCGCATGAACCCAGGAGGCAGAGGTTGCAGAGAGCTAAGACTGATTGTGTCACTGCATTCTAATGTGGGTGAAAGAGCGAGACTCGGTCTCAAAATAAACGAAATAAAGGAAACTGTATTTTAGTTCCTATTCCTCTATTAATAAGCACAGGTCTTGAGCCAATTCCATAAACCTTTCGAGATTCAGTTTTCTCATCTGCAACGTAGGGATGATAACAGTGCTTATCTCATAGGGATATTCTGAAGATTAAGATCATTTATGTAATTCCCATAACACAGTCGTGGTGCATAGGTGCTTGGTAAGTTGATTTTATCCATAAGCAACGCTAACACAGAGAAGCACCATATGGCCCCTTTCTCTCTTAGCTTCGTATTGGTCAGAGGCTGGCTTCTGGTCAACAAGCAAATCATTCCTGAGGGCTGGGCTAGGTGTCTTCTGTTTGCCATTCTAGATCCAATCTATTCTTTCTCTACCCTGCTCTGTGATCAGAGAGGCGGAGGCATGTGGACTGCATCCTTGCCCTCCCTTTCCTTCTGCCCCCTAGTTGAGTTCGGCCCATGGGAAGCACCAGCAGGAGGCTGGCGGGAGGTACAGAGGGAACTCCCTCCCTGCTGTGGTGCCCTGGGTGGCCAACCGTTCTCTCTTCTTGCCCCTTCTTGTGTCTAGGAATTTAAAGAACTCCCCACTATTGCTTGACCTGGGACTCTACTGTCCCTTGTTACTCTCCTTAAACCTCGAACATAGAGCCTTTATTAAACTGCTTATTGATCCAGTTTGAGTGTGCCACCTATTTCCTACCAGAACTCGGGCTGACACAGGGTCTTCTGTGTGCTATTTTGCCAGGATCTGAGAGATACCATAATTAGGAACGCAGACGTGGTCCTTTCTGGGGCTTACTGTGTGATTACCTTAGACCTGTCACCTTGGGGATTTCTGAGCTGTTATCGACTTTCCTATTCCAATGGACACAGCATACACAGAATGGCAAAAAGCACCCACCCTGCCTCTACCCCTCAACACATACGTGGTAAAATCTGACTTAGATTCTGTGATATCTAGACCTAACCCAAATCTTCAGATCCAAACAGAGAGAAATGTTGGCTGTGCCCCATTCTCTTTACTCTGTGTGTCTAGGAGCTTGAGAGTTCAATGGAACCTCATTAAATGTCTGAAGCACTTTGACAACAGACAAACAAATATGGTAACATTTAGCAGGATGCTGTGTGAGCAGTGTGGGGCTTCATTAAGTCGAGTTTGCGGTGAGAAGAACTCAGAAAACACATTTGTTTAAGACAATAGGATTAGATCATATTCTTCTCAGATGTTTCTTTGAGTCTTTCAGTATCTGTGTAGATGGCCCCCAAATGAAACTAGGATTTAACATCTCTGGGGAAGTTGGAGTTCATCAACTCAGGGTCTTCCTTTGTATCTACTCTGAAAATGGTTTTCTCCCTCCCACTATAAACATGAAGAGTTGGACATCGTTTGTGGGCAGGATTTATTTGCAGCAATGGTAAACAGTCCCCACCCTGGTGTACCACTGAGCATGTACCACCATGCTCGGCTAATTTTAGTTTTTGTTTTTGGAAGAGATGAGGTTTTACCATGTTGCTCAGGCTGGTCTCAAGCTCCTGGGTTTAAGGAATCCGCTGGCCTTGGCCTCCCAAAGTGCTGGGATTACAGATAGGAGCTACCATGCCTGACCTCAGTAAATGATTTCAGCATCCTCGTGTTCTCCCTGTTGGGCACCACGATGGAACCTGTCTTTTTGTGCCAGCCCCTATTGGTATCGTTTGGTCCTGTGTCCCCACCCAAATCTCATCTCCAATTGTAATCCTCACGTGTCAAGGGAGGGAAGTGATTGGATCATGGGGGCGGTTTCCCCATGATGTTCTCGTGGTAATGAGTTCTCGTAAGAGCTGATGGTTTTATAACTATTTGGAAGCTCCTCCTTTTTGCTTCTCTCTCCTGGCACCTTGTGAAGAAGGTGCTTTCACCATGATTATAAGTTTCTGAAGGCCTCTCCAGCCATGCAGAGCTGCGAGTCCATTAAACCTCTTTGCTTTATAAATTACCTAGTCTTGGGTAGTATCTGTATAGCAGTGTGAGAATGGACTAAGAAATCTATGAAACAACTGATGAAACGTGCATCACCTTCTGGTTTGGTAGCTCAAGAAGGACCCTCTCAGAGGGTGCCATTTCCTCTTAAATAGCCCAATAACACAATTAAAAACCTTCCTGGGTCGTCCTTTCTCACGGACTACAGAAATCTGAACCATATGGAGAGTTTGCCTGCACTTGGGTCTGTCCCCTGGGTCCCTGCATTGGCTACCAGGTTGCAGTTACGACTCCTGAGTGTAAGCCTCAGCAGGAGGTTTCTCCACTAGGATGAGCATATGCACAAGTGGAAAATAAACAACCCAAGGGACTTCTGGCTTTGGAGATGGCTCACAATAAGATATTACAGAGAAGGGACCGGTCAAGGCCCATGGGACTTTTGCAAGTACATAGTAAACCAGGTGAAAATTCTCTCCTATGGATAGCTTCCTCCAGGAGGAGTGACCTCATGATGATACCTGATGTTTACTGAGCATTTATTTATTACATGCGTAGCACTCAAGATGCCGTTGACACATATCTTCTCACTGGGCCCTTACCCTCTGTGATAATTCACTACCATCACCCTTAACAATAATGTTTATTTCAGTAACAAACCCTGCCTTACCGATGAGGACACTGAGACTTAGAAAACTAAGAAAAATTCTCCTGGCTGGACACGATAGCTCATGTCTGTAATCCTAGCACTTCGGGAGGCTGAGGCGGGCAGATCTCTTGAGGCCAGGAGTTCAAGACCAGCCTGGGCAACACTGCAAGACCCTATCTCTGCCAAAATAAGTAAAATTAGCCAGGTATGGTGGCATGCACCTGTAGTTCCAGCTACTCAGGAGGCTGAAGCAAGAGAATTGATTGAGCCCAATAATTTAAGGTTACAGTGAGCTATGATCACACCACTACACTCCAGCCTGGGTGACAGAGAAGACCCTTGCTCAGAAAGAGAGGAAAGGAGAGGGGAGGGGAAGGGAGGGGAGGGGAGGGGAGGGGGGGAGAGGAAAGTTCTCCTAAGATCATACAGTTTGCAAATGGTTAGAAGCAGACCTTGAGGTGCTCCTGGCCAGGTGTTGTGGCTCATGCCTGTAATCCCAGCACTTTGGGAGACCAAGGTGAGCGAATCACTTGAGGTTGGGAACGAATCACCTGACCAACGGAGAAACCCTGTCTCTCCTAAAAATCTAAAATTAGCCAGGCGTGGTAGTGCATACCTGTAGTCCCAGCTACTCGGGAGGCTGAGGCAGGAGAATCGCTTGAACTTGGGAGGCAGAAGTTTCAGTGAGCCAAGATCGCACCATTGCGCTCCAGCCTGAGCAACAAGAGCTAAAGTCTGTCTCCAAAAAAAAACCCTACTCCTGCACACCCCTGCCGAGGAGACATTTTATTGCCACATGAACCTGGCACACAGGTGAGAGCAGAGAAACAAGGAAATATCTGCCTGCTAGAACATAAGCTACTTTAAGAGAGAAATTTTTGTTTAGTTCACTGCCGTATCCCTAGTACATAGAACAGTGCCTGGCATGTATTTGTTAAAAGCAGTGAAAGAAGTGGTTATTATTGGTCACTTATCACCTCACCTCAGCCATCACACTCCTGGCCTGTGAGTGTGTGTGGGTGATGACCACAATGGAAGAAGTTGATTTTGGTCATTGAACTCCACCCAGTGTGGCTGTGGCCCTGGGAATCATGGGGTGGGCTCCGCACGGCTGGGAATGTGTTCAGATTTTAACTCTGTGGATCATAGCTACAGATGTGCTAGAAGGAATGCCGCAGAGCTCCACAGGGCAAGTAACGGCTGGTGACAAGTGACAGGCATCAGGGCGGGGCCCCTGGGCCCTGAGCTTCCTGCACGCTGAAGATACTCTTAGGGGCATGAGTGGGGGTAAGGGGAAGAAGAAGGGGGTGTGGGAGATCCAGAGGAGGGAGGAAGAGAGGGAGAAAACACAAGAGCCCAGGAGGGAGGTGGGAAGGCCCCCTTCTGTTGCTCCAGCTGGTCAGACAGGCCCCCAGGCCTGCCCCCCTCCTGCTCCTTCACCCATTGTGAAGCAGTCTGAGCAAGAACAATGGGAATGGAGTCCTTCTTCCCCTCCTGCCTGGCAGGGCTGGGCTCACTTCCTCCTTGCCCCACTGAAAGGAATGCTTTCTTGTCCAGACTGTGTGGTACCCGCAGGGAAGAAGGGCACTTGGGGCTCCCCAGGGATGGAAGGCTTTGTGGCATGAGCTGATGACAATGGGGTTGGAGCAGGGAGCAGGGGGCGGTCAGTGGGGCAGGGGTTGGATCTTTTCAAAACTTCTCTTGGGTTTCTAATGAGTGTTTCTGCTTTTTTTTTCTAATTCATGAGGCGGTCTCTGTCATGAGGCCTTAAGTCACGCTAAGTCACTTAGGGCCTTTTCTGACTTCTGGAGCAGACCACTCAGGCGGATCTGGGACCCTGAGTGGTAGCACCCACAGCCTGAGAGAAGCCTTTTGAGACAGGCTTGCAGTGCCTGGGCACCCCCTATTCTGGGCAAGGCTGCAGATCATCTGAGCTCTTCACTCCTGGCCTCCCAATACCCCAGAAGCCAATACCCCAGATGCAGTGTGGAAACTGCATCTCAGGGACACTCTGGTTTTTATTTCAGGTTTGGAAGGCACAAAAGCTGATTCTTCTGCCTTCTCTGTGTCTCAAAGCATAAAAATCCTCCAGTTTCCCACCTGGAAGGTCGACGCCTGGCTGTCCACTTCTGGGGACAGATGAAGGCAAAGGGCTGGAGGCTGTCTCAGCACACAGTCTGTGAACTGAATCCCACTGTGATCACCTGTGCTGCTTGTTGACCCTCTGATGTTCCTTCCTTGGAGAATAAACCTCCTGTCTCTGGCAGCTTTTCCGGAGAGGCGGCAACCGGACTGCATGGTGAGTGGGAGGGTGTGAAATCTGGCTAACAGCCAGTTCTCCGGCTGGAAGCTCCACCAGCACTCCACTGTGAGAGATCCCTGCTGCTGTAGACCCCCGAGCCCTCTGCAGGGGTCTGCAGTGCAAATCACATTGCTGCTCATCGTTCCCACTGCTGCGTTAGGAGCCAGCTTTGTCGGGTCTGCTAAACTGGTTACTACCTGTGGGTCTGCTTTTTGTTGTTATTCTTGGGTTTTTTTTTTCTTTGGTTTATGTTTTTCTCCTTATTTTTTGGCTGCTGTCTCTTCTGTTCACTTTGTCCTTCTGCGTTTTTGTCTTTAAAAAAAAAATCCCTTTATCTTATTCTACAGGGTTTTGGAATGCATGTGTTCCATCTCCCATCTGTGAACTGTTTTCATTTACCAATCCTGGGAAGCTTTAAGACTTTGAGTAAGGCTGAGCATGGTGGCTCACACCTGTAATCCCAGCACATTGGGATGCCAAGGCAGGTGGATCATGAGGTTAGGAGTTCAAGACCAGCCTGGCCAACATAGTGACACCCCGTCTTTACTAAAAATACAAAAAAGTTAGCCGGGCATGGTGGCGCATGCCTGCAGTCCCAGCTACTGAGGAGGCTGAGGCAGGAGAATTGCCTGAACCCAGAAGGTGGAGGTTGCGGTGAGCCGAGATCACATCCAGCTTGGGTAACAGAGTGAGACTTCGTATCAAAAAAAAAAAAAGACAGTAACAGAAAATGTTGTAAGTCATGGCCCTTAAACACATTTCTAGATTTAAAAGTTAATTTTGCAAATAAAATCATTGTGTGGTCTCTCTTGTCTCTGCTCCCACTACCTTTCCCTACAAATGTGTTACCTCGTTTTGGAACCCAGAGCCTCAGACTGTACCAGAGCTTGATGCATATGTGTTAGATGACTGATTGACAGGCTGACTTATAATCTAACTAGCCCAAATCTTATGGGATCTTTCATCTAAGAAGAGACATTTAGCATACCATACTACCCACGTTAGTTTCCATAGCCTATGCTTACTTTGTTTATTAATTTTCATTACAAACTATACTGAAGATATCAAAAAGTATCTTAAATGCGGGATATAGAATGTAAAGAGGAATAATAGGCCGGGCGTGGTGGCTCACACCTGTAATCCAAGCACTTTGGAGGCCAAGGCAGGCGGATCACCTGAGGTCGGAAGTTCAAGAACAGCCTGACCAACATGGTGAAACCCCATCTCAAAAAAATAATAATAATAAATAAATAAATAAAAGAGGAATAATACAAGAACTACCATGGCATCCAGTAGCCAGCTCGAACACTGCAGCCTTACAAGCCCCAAATGCATCTTTCCGAGCACATGTTCCTCCCTCCCAGAAGCACCCACTGTTTTGTGTTAATAAATCCCTTGCTTTTTTTATGGTTTTACCATTTGTACGTGCAAATCTAAACAATACATTGTGTCCTTTTACTCATTTTTGAAATGCATACATGGAATCATACACTGTGGTTTTCTCTGATTTGCTTCTTTCACTCAACATTGTTTTTGAGATCCATCCAAACAGATCTATGTAGCTGCAGTTCATTCATTCTTCTAAAATATTCCATTGTAAGATAGCACCACAATTTATTCATGTATTCCACTGTTGATGGACATTAGGGTTGTTTCATTTTTTCACTATCCTGAGCAACAGGCCTGGGACTAAGGTAAGGCAAGAGGGACATCGTGTTAGTTTCCTAGAGCCGCCATAACAAATTACTACTAACTTGGTGGCTTAAAACAACAGAAATGTTTCTTCTCACAGTTCTGAATGCCAGAAGTCTGTAATCAAGGTGTTGGCAGGGCCATACTCCTTCAAAGGCTCTAGCAAGACTCTCTTGCTTGCCTCTTCTAGCTTCTGGTGGCTCCAAGTGTCCTTGGCCCACGGCTTATGGGCTCCAACCTCTGCCTTGGCCTTCACATGGCCTTCCCCTCTTCTCCCTGTGTCCCTCTTCTGTGTGTCTCTTCTAACGACACTTGTCATTGAATGTAGGACCCAACCACGTTATCCAGAATGATTTCATCTTCAGATCTTTTATTTTTTGGTTTCAAGTTGGAGTGAAAACTTGTTCCTTTCACTTTGTTCCTGCATGCTCTCAATTGTTCCTCCCTTGTATTTGCCCTTTTCCTTTCCTACTTGGCGAGATTTGACTTTCCATTCAAGGATCTTTTTGCGGTCTTTGTCCGGTTTTAGCCTGGTGATAACCACCTTGCTGGGGTGAATGCCTACGTGGACAGTTGTGCCATTAGCCTTTTCCCACTGCACCCGTTCAGTGTAGATAACATGTCTTCCTGTAAACCTGGGCTACTTTGCCAATTTGTTGATCTTTATCGTGTCCTCGTACAACCGGAACTTCATCATCCTTTCAGATGGGCATGAGTGACACGCTGTACTTCTGTCTCAGCTCTTTGGAAAGAGGGAAGACATAATCTTCCTGCGAATGTGAGAAAGTGCATTGAAATGCCTTTTGCGATTCTTGCTTCGGTCAGAAGTCACAAAGGGATTGAACTTCATTTTGGCCGCTCCCGCCTCAGTGATGGCCTCAAAAGGGAAGAGTTCATCTTCAGATCTTTAACTTCATCACATCTCCAAAGACCCTTTTTCCAAATAAGGTCACATGTGCAGGTTTGGGGACACAGGCATAGCTTTTGAAGGGGTACCTTTCAGCCCGCTATCAACACTGAGTGTGCAATATTAGA
This sequence comes from Alouatta palliata, assembly GCA_004027835.1. Lineage (NCBI taxonomy): Eukaryota > Metazoa > Chordata > Mammalia > Primates > Atelidae > Alouatta > Alouatta palliata. The sequence goes on along the minus strand of PVKV010008467.1, from coordinate 25,699 downwards.
GACCACATCAACCTACAACAGCCCTGTAGGGGATCGGGGGAGTACCACCTCAAGTTTTGTGCCCTAGGAGCTGTCCTTCCTCCCTCTGGTCCTGGCCCTGCTAAACAATCTTGTTATGAACATCTGTGCATACCTTCTGTTACCCTTGGGCAGGAGTTTTTCTAGAGTGCATAAATAATGTAGGAGTGGAATTGCTGGGTAAAAGAACATGTGCATGTTTGTCTTTATTAGCTAAGCTGAGGCCCTTTTCCAAAGTGGTTTAACCGGTTTATTCTACTTTCGGTGGTGGATAGCAGTTCTGTTGCTCCACATCCTGTTCTTGTTGCTTCAGGATCGAGCCTTGTCTGGCTTTCTGATTGTAGTTGGGTAAGTGTGGAAGAATATCTCATCAAGGATTTTTTTTTTTTTTTTTTGAGACAGGGTCTGTGTCACCCACGCTGGAGTACAGTGGCATAAACATAGCTCATTGCAGCCTTGAACTCCTGGGCACAAGCAATCCTGCTTCAGCCTCCCAAGTAGCTGTGACTATAGGATAATGTTACTGAAGCTGGTTAGTTTGTTTTATTTTTTGTAGAAATGGGGTCTCACTATGTTACCCAGGTTGGTCTCAAACTCCTGGCCTCAAACAGGTCCTCCTACCTGGGCCTCCCAAAGTGCTGGGATTATAGATATGAGCCACCACAGCCAGCCTCATCAAGGTTTTAATGTGCATTTCTCTGATTACTAATGAAGTTAAGTATATTTTCACATGCTAATGAGCCACTTGTATTTCCTCTCCTTTGAAAGCCTTTCTCAAGGCTTTTGCTCATGATTATCATTTATTTTTGCTTTTTCTTTTTGATTTGTAGGAATACTTTATATATTCTCTATACTAATCCTTTGTTATTTAAATATGTTCCAAATATCTTTTCCTGATGTTCTTTTTACTCTCTCTTTTTAAAATGTGGTTGAATTTATCAATTGTCTCCTTTATAGTTTGGGCTTCTGTTCTTTTTTTTTTTTTTTTTTTTTGAGGCAGAGTCTCACTCTGTCCCACAGGCTGGCGTGCAGGGGTGCAGTCTCAGCTCACTGCAGCTTCCACCTCTCAGGTTCAAGTGATTCTCCTGCCTAAGCCTCCCGAGTAGCTGGAACTACAGGCACGTGCCACCATGCCCAGCTAATTTTTTGTATTTTAGTAGAGATGGGGTTTCACCATGTTAGCCAGGATGGTCTCCATCTCATTACCTCGTGATCCACCCGACGCAGCTTTCCAAAGTGCTGGGATTACAGGTGTGAGCCACTGCACCCAGCCAGGCTTCTGTTCTTGTTTAAAAAATTCTCCCCATCCTTGAACATATAAAAATATTTATCTCTGTTGCCTTTTAAAGGTTTCATAGTCTTGCATTTCATATTTAAGTACTAGAATGGATTTTTTGGTATATGATATAAGGCAGGGATGTAATTTTGCTTTTTTCTATTTACTTATTTATTTTTATTTTTTGAGACAAAGTCTTGTTCTGTTGCCCAGGTTGGAGTGCAATGCTGCAATTCTGGCTCTCTGGAACTTCTGCCTGCTGGGTTCAAGGGATTCTCTTGCCTCAGCCTCCTGAGTAGCTGGGATTACAGGCACACACTACCATGCCTGGTTAATTTTTTTGTATTTTTAGTAGAGACATTGTTTCACCATGTTGTCCAGGCCAGTCTCAAACTCCTGACCTCAGGTAATCTGCCCACCCCAGCCTCCCAAAGTGCTGGGATTACAGGTGGGAGCCACTGAGCTGGCCACTTTTTTTCTATTTAATAAACCAAGTGTCTCAGCACCATTTGTTAAATAGTCCAGGCTTTACCCATTATCTGAAATGCCCACTCAGTCGTAAATCAAGTCTCTCTATATACATGGATATTGTTCTAGGTTCTCTGTTCTGGTCCATTAATCTATTTGTCTGTCCCTTTCCAATGCCATATCATCTTCATTACTACAGCTTCAATGGTAAGTCAAGTCATGGTATCTGGTAGGGTAGGTTCCCCTCAACTTACTTGTTTTCCTAAGTGCCTTGGCATTCTTGAACAGTTGCTCTTCCAAATACATTTCTGAAATAGCTTTTCAAGTGTCTTGAAAACACCTGTTGGGACTTTTATAGGTGTTGCATTAAAGGCAATTGATAGTTCTGATATTGAATCTTCTTACCTAAGAGCATTGCATTTCTCTTCATTTATTTAGAGCTTCTCCCCGACCCAAGACAAGATCTCACTCTGTCACCCAGGCTGGAGTATGGTGGAATGATCATGCTCACTGCAGCCTTGAACTCTTGGGTTCAAGTGATCCCCTCCTCCGTCAAGCTCCCAAGTAGCTGAGACTACAGGTGCATGTCACCACACCCAGCTAATTAAAAATATTTTTTTTTTATAGAAATGGGGTCCTGCCATATTGACCAGGCTGGTCTCAAACTCCTCAGTGATCTTCCCACTTTTTAAAACAGCATTTAGAGTTTGATCATTTTTCTACAAAGAGTTTTGGGTATTTGACCACTGCCCCCACTGCAAGCCTCACGTTGAAATTTGATTCTCAATGTTGGAGATAGGGCCTAATGGGAGGTGTTTGGGTCATGGGGGCAGATCCCTCATGACTAGATTAAAGTCCTCCCTGAGGTGTGGCTGGGGAGCGAATGAGTTCTCACTCCATTAGTTCCCTCAAGAGCTGGTTGTTAAAAAGAGCCTGGCATCCCCCTCCCATCTCATGCTCTTGCTTCCTCCCTCAACATGCAGTCTCTGCACACACCAGCTCCTCTTCAACTTCCACCATGAGTGGAATCAGTCTGAAGCCCTTACCAGATGCAGATGCCCAATCTTGAACTTTCCAGTCGTGAGAATCAGGAGCCAAATAAACCTTTTTATATATAAATTACCCAGCCCTGGGTACTCCTTTATAGCAACACAAAATGGACTAAGACAGGTTTATGTGTCTTTTTTTTTTTCAGCATAATATTTATGAAGTAGATGACTTACAGGAAGGATATTGATGAATACATTAAAAATTTTCCCTCGCAGTGAACATGAAGCTTTTACACAGGTAAGGTTTAGATTCCATCTTTTTTTAATCTGCCCCTTTCTGATTATATCATGGTATATGAAGCACTGGTGAGGTCTGTGTCACCAGCAGTTCCCAGTTTGCTGATTTCCTTGAGGTTTTTAACCCGATGATTGTACTGCAACCAGTGAGCATCATTCACTACAACCTTGAAGTGGTCACATTCAACCAGTATTTGTATTTTGAATGGTTTCCCACTTTCAAATGGGAAAACTGACTGTCTTTCTTCCCTTCCCCAGTTATTATCCAGCATTGTATTGCAAACGATGACTCTCCTGTTGTTCTCATTGAAGGATGGGTTAAAGTGGAAGGCAACATCATTCCCTTTCTTGAAATCTAAAGTAATTCTGTTTGCACTGGGCTTCACCATGCCCTGAATTGTTATCAGCATGCGAGGCATGACTCCTCTAGGCAAAGGCAGGTTATAAGGCACAACCAGTGGCCCAGCGGAGGTGCCATAGGGGCCAGCGGCAGGGTAGGCTCTGGGAGCACTTGGCTGTCGAGAAGGTGGGTAGGCCCCAGGCCCACTGGGTGGCCCTGGGTAGGCTCCAGGTGCAGGTGCTCCCGGATAAGCTCCAGGTGCTCCAGGGTAGGTGCCTGGAGGTCCCTGTCCAAGGTAGGCACCTGTAGGTCCCTGTCCAGGGTAGGCGCCTGGGGGTGCCTGCCGGGGTGAGCCCCAGGATAGGAGGTTCCTGGGTAGGCGCCTGCCCCAGCAGGCTGGTTCCCCCATTGCCCAAGCCATCCTTAAGGGTTTGGGTTACCAGTTAACGCATCATTGAGCGAAAAAACGTCTGCCATTTTCCACTCGCTGGCTTGCTCCCGACGGCTGCAGGCAAGGAGGTGCGGGCGCCTGTGTATCTTTTGTAGATTTATTCCTAAGTCCTTTTTTTTTCCTTTTCTTTTCTTTTCTTTCTTTTTTTTTTTTTTTGAGACAGTCTCAGTTCACTGCAACCTCTCCCTCCCAGGTTCATGTAATTCTCATGCCTCAGCCTCCTGAGTAGCTGGGACTATAGGTGTAGGCCATCATGCCTGGCTGATTTTTTGTATTTTAGTAGAGACAGGGTTTCACCATGTTGGGCTGGTCTTGAGCTCATAGTCTTAAAGGCTGAAAGTCCAAAAACAATATGCCAGAAGGGTTGATTTCTTCTGAGGCTTTCTCCTTGGCTTTCAGATGGCCACCTTATCCCTGCGTCATCATGTAGACTTACCTCTGTGTATGGGAATCCTTGGTGTTCATTCCTCAGTGCTTAAAAATGTCTTGGTGCCTTGTATTAGAAATGGGCATCTTTGGCAGGGCACGGTGCCTCACGCCTGTAATCCCAACACTTTGGCAGGCCGAGGCGGATGGATCACAAGGTCAGGAGTTCAAGACCACCTTGGCCAGGTTGATGAAACCCTGTCTCTACTAAAAATACAAAAATTAGCTGGGCATGGTGGTGGGTGCCTGTAATCCCAGCTACTGGGGAGGATGAGGTAGGGAATTGCTTAAACCCAAGAGGTGGAGGTTGCAGTAAGCGAGATCATGCCACTGCACTCCAGCCTGGGCAACAGAGCAAGACTGTGTCTCAAAAAAAAGAAAAAAAAGGAAAAGAAAAGAAATGGGCATCTTTGGCTGGGCACGGTGACTCACACCTATAATCCCAGCACTTTGGGAGGCCAAGGTGGGCTGACCACGAGGTCAGGAGTTCAAGACCAGCCTGGCCAATATGGTGAAATGCTGTCTCTACTAAAAATACAAAAATTAACCAGGTGTGGCAGCAGGCACATGTAGTCCCAGCTACTCAGGAGGTTGAGGCAGGAGAATCGCTTGAACCCAGGAGGCAGAGGTTGCAGTGAGCTGAGATCATGACACTGTACTCCAGCCTGGGCAGCAGAGCAAGACTCCAACTCAAAAAAAAAAAGAAAGAAAAGAAATGGGCATCTTTATAAGAAATATACATTTTATAACTCATTATTACTGATATATAGAAATTCTATAGAATTACAAATGATTTTTGTATTCAGAGATCTTGGAGTCCTCTCATTAATTCAAATGCCATATCTGCATATTATTTTGGGATTTCAATGTAGCCCATCCTTCATATGCAAATAATGATAGTTTTATTCCTTGAATGTCTGGAATGTGGCAGCATTCATCCTGCAGGTTCAGTAAGAAAACATTGAGAAACACTTACTGAGTTCAAAATGACCATCTACTCACTTTATATGAATTCATTGCATAATAATCCAAATATGTGGCATAAAATGCAAAGCTAAGTTGGAACAACAGATCTGAACCCATGCTTATGAGATGCATAGAATTCAGAGGAGAATTGGGAAAGCAACCCATCGACTTAGGTCCTGAGATGGGAAGGGGAGATTCCTCACTATATATGGCAGGTTTTTGGCTACATGGAGTTGAGAATGATACTTGCTGACAGAATGACTACCTCATGACTTCCTCTCCCTTCTTCAAGGATGGTAGAGGATAGACATGGGCCTTAGAATCAAACAGCTCACTCTGTGTGACCCTCAGTAAGTGAATGAACCCATCTGAGCCATAGTTTCTTCATCCACAAAATGGTGATGACAAGCAGACCTACCTTGGAGGGTTTGGGGGAGGATTGAATGGGTTAATGTGTGTAAAGCATGTAAGACAGTCCAGTTCCTCTAAATGTTCCATTAATATTGGAAACCAAAATTGCTCCCAAGTCACAGACCCTTAAATCTGAGCAGTTCCCTGAATCCTGTGACTCCATAATCCTTCAGCACAGGGATGAGAAATCCTTCAGTCCTGTGGTTTCAAAAAATTATTCAGCAAGGAAAGTTTCTTAAAAAAATAATTTTAAACCCATATATATATATATATATATATATATATATATATATATATATATGTATACATAAACCCTAGCCACGATGGATGCCATCCCCAATGATATGGGTATAAAGGATCAGGAGCCCATCCCCCTGCCCCCCCTGTCTGCCTCCCATGGCTGCCAGTCTCTGGGGCCCCTCTAATGCATATTCTTCCTTCACAGGGCACCCACTCAGTCCACCCTCTTTATATGAGTCTGCTTGGGCTGCCATAAGAAAATAACATAGATCATGTGTTTAAACAACAGAAATTTATTTTCTCACAGTTCTGGAGGTTACAAGTCCAAAATCAAGGTGGTGGCCAGGTTGGTTTCTGGGGAGGCCTCTCTTCTTGGCTGGTAGATGGTTACCTTCTTGCTGTTTCCCCATATGTCCTCTTCCCTGTGCATATGTGGCATAAAAGACACCAAGACAGAGAGTTCTCTGGTGTCTCTTCTTATAAGGACACCAGTCCTATCTGATTAAAACACCAGCCTGGCCAGGCTTGGTGGCTCAAGCCTGTAATCCCAGTACTTTGAGAGGCTGAGGTGGGTGGATCATGATGTCAGGAGTTCGAGACCAGCCTGGCCAACATGGTGAAACCCCATCTCTACCAAAAATACAAAAAAAAAAAAAAAATTAGCTGGACATAGTGGCACATGCCTGTAATCCCAGCTACTTGGGAGGCTGAGGCAGGTGAATGGCTGAATCCGGAAGGCAGAGATTGCAGTGAGCGGAGATCAGGTCACTGCACTTTAGCCTGGAGGGCAGAGCAAGACTCTTGTCTTGGGAAAAATAAAAACAAAACCCTAGCCTATGACCTCATTTAACCCCTCCTGCCTCCTTTTAGGTCATATCTCCAAATGCAGTCACACTGAGGGTTAGGGCTTCAGCATATGAATTGTGTTTGGGAAAATACGATTTAGTTCATAACACCCTCCCATTTTCCAGATGGAGAAACTGAGGCTTCAGTAAGCTGGTGATTCTTCCCAGCACACTTTGAAAATGAGGGACTGGCAGCGCGCGGTGGCTCACGCCTGTAATCCCAGCACTTTGGGAGGCCGAGGCGGATGGATCACGAGGTCAAGAGATCGAGACCATCCTGGTCAACATGGTGAAACCTCGTCTCTACTAAAAATACAAAAATTAGCTGGGCGTGGTGGCTCGTGCCTGTAGTCCCAGCTACTCGGGAGGCTGGGGCAGGAGAATTGCTTGAACCCAGGAGGCAGAGGTTGCGGTGAGCCGAGATCGCGCCATTGCACTCCAGCCTGGGTAACAAGAGCGAAACTCCTCTCAAAAAAAAAAAAAAAGAAAGAAAGAAAACGAGGGACTGAGGCTAGACCAGTTCTGGCACAAGCACAGCTGCCCTGATCTCCAGTGGCTGAGTGAAGTCCAGAGCTCAGCAGGGCCTCATTCTCCTGGTGCCTGGTCAGAACCCAGCACTCCATTGATACCCTGAGAATGGGCAGGAAGCTCCAGGAGCATGTGTGGGAAGAACTGCTGGCTTGGACACTGGCATACACGCAGGGTGTTTTTCTAAGGGGCTTTATGGGCTGGAGCCCTGTGGTCTGTGTGGACATAACCTGGAACACTGATGGTGGACGAGGGGCACTGAGGTTCTGCTGTGAAAGGCTGGAGAGTCTCAAGGCAGTAGACCTCTGGGTTCACTGCAGCAGCAGCTCATAGTGATCACATGCTTATTGTGTGTCAGCACAGTGCTAAGTGTTTTATAAACCTCTGTCATCGGGCCGGGCATGGTGGCTCACGCCTGTAATCCCAGCACTTTGGGAGGCCACAGTGGGCAGATCATGAGGTCAAGAGATTGAGACCATCCTGGCCAACATGGTGAAACCCCGTCTCCACTAAAAAATGTAAAATTAGCTGGGCATGGTGGCGCGTGCCTATAGTCCCAGCTACTCGGGAGGCTGAGGCAGGAGAATCACTTGAACCTGGGAGGTGGAGGTTGCAGTGAGCCGAGATCATGCCACTGCACTCCAGCCTGGTAACAGAGTGATACTCTGTCTCAAAAAATAATAATAAATTTTAAAAATAAATAAATAAACCTCTGTCTTCAGCCCCTCATGACTACCTTGTGAGACAGGACCTTTGATTATTAGAGAGCTCAGGTCACCTCCCAAAGTGAAACAGCTCAAAAGTGGTGGAGAACATTCAATGGGCCCAGGTCTGTTTGAATGTAAAAGGTCACACCCTTAGTGCTGTGCTCCACTTCCTGGGTTCTCCGAAGCTAGAGAACAGCCCTTGGTGATGCTGTAGGCTGAGCTGGGCTGGGCTTCTCGCATTTGGTTAGACTTGGATGTTTCTCATCTCCTGGTGGAGAAATAGGGAAGGGAAATGTATGTTGTCGGTCTCCAAGCCTCTCCAGGAGCCAAACACCTCAAACTAGGTGGGGGGTGGGAGCTGGAATGTCCCAGGCTGTGTTCTGCCAAGTTGAGGAGCGGAAGCCATGACAGCTAAGGGGATTTGTGGAAATTCCTCGTGCATTGTTACCAGGCAAAGGAAGTGGTTTAGCGCTGAGCTCTCAGTTTCTGCCCTGGGGAGCCACCACCAGTTTCCGCTCCTGAAACTTGTTTGTGGGAAACTGAAGGGGCTATTTCAGGTCTTGAGTGCGTATGTTGCCGGGGGGGGGGGGTCCAGATAATGCCCCATCCCTCCTTTCCAGAGGGGAAGGGATCAGAAGGGCCCAGCCAGCCAGACAACCCCCACCCAGAATCTGCTTTTTTCCCTTCTACTTTGGGGCAGGTGGCTCAGAGCCGAGGCAAATGAACAAACATTTTATCCGGGCCTGATGGTATTTGTTTCTGGCACGATCAGCACAAGCAGATTAGAGAAATAAGTTGCATTTTTTCGTCTGTTTGCTGTTTGGACTGGACCTCGGCACGCTGGATCTGTGTGGTTCTCCACAGCCCCCAGTCCATTCTGGAGGGATGGCTGGGCCTGAGTCCCTGGTATGGCTGTCCAAACTCTGCCAGATAGTGAGTCACTTCCCAGGCTCCCGGAAAGGTGGTAATTAGCTCACCAGGAAAGATACACAGGCATCCATACATGAGTCTACATATGGAGATACCACTTAATGTACTTAGATGTTTGTATCTTTACATGCGCCAAACAGCTGCAGGCTTCCTTCCTGTTGCTCTCCTGGGGCGCCTCTGGATCCCCTCTCTGATGCAGGAGCACTCTGTGGGAGCTCTCCAGAAAACACCAGAGAAAGGGGAGGCTGGCCTTTCTGAGGCCAGTAAGGGTCTCCCCTGGAAACTCTGGCTGGGAGACAGACATGGAGGAGCCTACCAGGCTGTGCCACCCAATCTCTGCCAGAAAACTCTTTCCCAGAAAATCACCTTTGAGGGTGGGTTCAGTGGCTCACTCCTGTAATCCCAGCACTTTGTGAGGCCAAGGTGGGTGGATCACCTGAGGTCAGGAGTTCAAGACCAGCCTGGCCAACATAGTGAAACCCCTCTCTCTACTAAAAATACAAAAATTAGTCAGGCATATGCCTGTAATCTCAGCTACTCGGGAGGCTGAGGCAGGAGAATCGCTTGAACCCAGGGCCGCTTTACTCCAGCCTGGGTGACAGAGTAAGACTTAAAAAAAAAGAAGGAAAGGAAAGGAAGGAGGGAAGAAAGGAAAAAAAGAAAGAAAGAAGGGAGGGAAGGAAGGAGGGAAGGAGGGAAGGAAGGGAAGATAAAGAAAGAAAGAAAGAAGGAAGGAAGGAAGGAAGGAAAGAAAGAAAGAAAGAAAGAAAGAAAAAGAAAGATAATTGCCTTTGAGGCATGTCAGAAATCTGGCAGAGGAAGGAGGGACACGTACGCCCACAAGGTCTTTCTCAGCCCCCACACTTTCCCTGGCTAGAAAGCCAGGGTGTATCAGCGTGGCTTAACAAACCAAGTAGGAGTTACCAGCCTGTAGAAGGACTTTTACAAGATGAATAAACTGGGCAGGAGATGCCTACTTGCCCGCCTTTCTGCCTGCCTTTCTACCTCCTTCCTTCCGTCTTTTCTTCTTCTTCCTTTTTTTTTTTTTTTTTTGGTCCAGGGCGGGGTGGACCGAGTCTGTCTCTGTTAGCCAGGCTGGAGTGCAATGGCGCAATCTCAGGTCACTGCAACCTCCACCTACCTGGTTCAAGCAATTCTCCTGCCTCAACCTCCCAAGTAGCTGAGATTACAGGTGTGCGCCACCATACCTGACTAATTTCTGTATTTTTAGTATGGCTGGGGTTTCACCATGGTGGCCAGGCTGATCTCAAACTTCTGACCTCAAGTGATCAGCCCACCTCAGACTCCCAAAGTGCTGGAATACAGGTGTGAGCCACCGCACCAGGCCTCTTCCTTCTTTTTTTAAATTTTCTCTTCTTTCTTTCTTCTTCCCCTCTTTTCTCCCCTCCTTTCCTTTCTTCCTCTTCCCTCCCTTCCGAACTTCTCCCTTCCTTTCCTTTCTCTGTCCTTCCCTTGCCTGCCTTCTATCTCTTAATTCTATCCTGGAAAGAGAGCTCCAAACATCCCTCTCTTTTAATCTTTCAGTACAGATGCTCCCCGACTTATAATAGTTGAACTTAATGATATTTTTAGTTTATAGTGATGAATTATGGTTATACATTCAGTAGAAACTGTATTTCGAGTACCCATACAACCATTCTGTTTTTCACTTTCAGTACAGTAGTCAATAAATTGCATGAATCATTCAACACTTTGTTATAAAATAGGCTTTGCATGAGATGATTTCACCCAACTGTAGGCTGATGTAGCTGTTCTGAGCACAGTAGGTGTTGAAGGTAGGCTAGGCTAAGCTATGATATTTAGTAGGCTTGGTGTATCAAATGCATTTTCCACTTAGGATATTTTCAACTTACAATAGACTTATCGGCAGGTAACTGCATTTTAAATCAAGAAGCATCTCTATATTCAGCTCAATACGAGCACTGAGGTTGGAGAATTTAATAAGCCACAGCTCAGGGATTACAAAGTGTCTTTCCCCTTCACGAACTCCACCTTTGGGTAAGATGTCAAGATGGCCAGGGATGAACCTGTCATATCTCAACCCCAAATGCTTTCCTTCTCCAAGAGCGAGGAGCAGGGTCTTTGTGGAGCCTATGCAGCAGGCTAAAGACGCGAACACCTAAGAGAAATGGAATTTGGGGTCATAAGTCAAGTAGCATATTCTATTTGGAAGAATTATTTCAGCATTAACAGAGAATTTTTTTTTTATTTGGTTTGGTTTTAAAGTGGTTTACATCTGTAAGACTTCTGGGAAAGGGACAGATTCCCAACATGTAAAATATGAATTTTTCAAAGTCAACATTCCTAATGCCCAAATACACTTTAGGACTATGAAAACTTCATGTACAATGATATGTTGTTATGAACTAAATCGTACTGAACAGTTAGTTGTAAGAGGGCATTTTATGTTTTATTTTTATTTCCATGCGTGGTTTATTTTTGCTCTGACATTTTATTATAATTTCTTCCTACAGTAGGTGAAGTGCTTGAGAAGTTAATTTAAACCAGCCTGACTCTCTGTGTGTTTTTTAATATTTGTTTAAGCTTTTATTGAGCTTGTCAGGCAAGTCAGTGTGCAAAAATGCAGCCGAAAACCCCTTTTTCCTTCTGTGGTGCCTGCCCATTAATACTAGGTGGTGACAACAAGATTCGCGCACACTTCAAATGGGGAATTATTCTGGGTTTTCAAGGAAATTTGAGCCACCTGTTTCAGAAACCTCTTAGTGACTTAGCAAGATGATGAAGGGTGTCTCCCCACTCAGCCGTCACTCAGAGTTCCGCCTCCTCTGGCTCCTTCCGACTTGGCCAGGCCCTGCAGGGGCAATTTGCGGCCCTGGTTGGACGCCTGAGCTCCAAGTTGTCCTTCCAGCTTGTGGCTTGGCCTCAGCCTGGGCCAGAGAAGCAGCTGCCGTCTCTCTGCCTGCGGGGAACTTTCCAGATCCACAGCAGGCTGGCTTTCCCCTGGGTTTGGGCTGCCCAGTCTGGAGCTGTTTATCATGGACAGCAGAACGACATGGGATCACCTTTGAGGAAGTGAGTTGTGAGAGCCAATTGTGTGGCCTACGTGTCAGGGAGCCACACTGCCCACAAAATTTGGCCAAGGAGGGAAATAGAAAGTCAACATTTTCCAGCAGGCTGGGAAGGCGACTGGGTATTTCTGGAGCCCAGGACTCTCTGGTAAAATGGTCCTTGTGGTGGTGAGAGGCAAAAAAGGTGGTAGTGAAGGGGGCACAGTCAGATCTCTGCTCGGCTCAGAAAAGGCCTCTTAACTCAAGCAAGAGGTTTCCCTGGCACATAATCCAAGGGCTTCACATTGACCAGGAATCTCACCAAACCTAACCCCAGGAGCAGACTAGACCCAGCGTGCCACGGCTGGAAGGAGACATAGCAATGATTTAGACCAGGGCCCCTCCAAGTGTGGGCCTGGGTCCTCCGCATCAGCATCTCCTGGGAACTTTTTAGAAATGCAGATTCTCAGGCCCCAACCGAGACCTGCTGGGTCAGAACCTCCAGGGGTGGGACCCAGCAGCGAGTGTTTTCACTAGCCCTCCAAGTGATGGTGCTGCAGGGCACAGTTTGATCACCACTGGGAAGGCTCCAAGCATTCAATCAGTGGGGAATCTGAGGCCTGGGGTGGGGTGGGAGGAAGGAAAGTAACACATTCATCACCGGTTTGTTTGTGGTAGAACCCGGACAAGTTCTGCCAGGCTAGAATTCCTCCTGCCCCTTATTCTCCTGCCAGTTTAGCGAGGAGAAGGCTCTAATGTCTGAAATCCCACCAATTGCTGGCAGTTGATCTGGCTCTTCTCTCTCTCTGCTGACCTTCTACCCACCTGCAAACTTCAGGAGGACTCTATTACCACTTCTCATAGGAGGCATATTGATAATTCACACTTTCACTTTTTAGTCAGTGTTGTGAATAAGTGAGCTAGAAGAATGACCTTTGACTTTGGTAAATGACCAGGTCTTTCACAAGTTGAGTTAGCTAAGTGTTCCTGCCCTGCTACACTCCCTTCTAAATAAGGGCTCTATGCCTGCCACTCCTGCTAAGTGGACAACACCTTCTGCTCCATGCGACAATGCCCCATGGTCACTGATATTGATGGTGAGGGGGACAGAGCCCTGACTGAGAGAAGGGGGCAGCCACAGGCTAGCTAAGAATCTCTAAGGCCCGTGGACTTGAAAAGATGATCTGGGCCAATCAAATTCATCCCCTGGGAGTTTAGAATTGGGAAACTCAGAGACTGAGGCTGTTAGCAATGGAAACCAAAGCTGAAAGGCCATTTGGGGAATTGTATGATGTAGATGAAGCCTGGGTAGTCCTGAGGAGCTTGGTGCAAGCTGAAGACAGGCAAAAGTGGAGGAAGGTCGGCAGTGGAAAAAGAGCAGAAAAGAAAGTGAGAGAAGCAGAAATTCCACAAGAAAGACCTGCAGTTATAGTTTTAGTTTTCTTGAGGCCTGATTTTTGTTGTTGTTGTTGTTGTTCAGATGGAGTTTCGCTGTCGTTGCCCAGGCCGGATTGCAATGGTGCAATCTCGGCTCACTGCAACCTCTGCCTCCCAGGTTGAAGCGATTCTCCTGCCTCAGCCTCCCGAGTAGCTAGGATTACAGGTGCCCGCCACCATGCTCAGCTAAATTTTCTATTTTTAGTGGACATGGGGTTTCACCATGTTGTCCAGGCTGGTCTCAAACTCCTGACCTCAGGTGATCCACCTGCCTCGGCCTCCCAAAGTGTTGGGATTACAGGCATGAGCCACCATGCCAGGCCAAAGCTAGGCAACATTTTCTATGAAGGGGAAAATAAAACCCTTAAGTATGGAAAAAACTACCTTCCTCCCATCTCCTTGAATTTAGTCCAGGTCTCATTTGACTGTGGACTTTTTTTTTTTTTTCGAGACGGAGTTTCACTCTTGTTGCTGAGGCTGAAGTGCAGTGGTGCCATCTTGGCTCATTGCAACTTCTGCATCCCAGGTTCAAGTGATTCTCCTGCCTCAGCCTCCCAAGTAGCTGGGATTACAGGCATGTGCCACCACACCTGGCTAATTTTTTGTATTTTTAGTAGAGATGGGGTTTCACCATGTTGGCCAGGTTGGTCTCAAACTCC